>VOMN01107351.1:0-64189 GCA_014899125.1 Orchestia grillus | reverse complement strand
GTAAAAATCAAAAGTCCTCCCGATAATACGTAAGGACCCATTTTTATTTGTTTTCATGTAGATGTTGGAACCGCAAAACATCTCTAAGTAGGACTTGTGTCCCGTGCAGTGAGGGAACAAGCTTCCCCAATGCATATGTACTTCTCATTTAAAATCTGCTTAAGAAATTTTCATCCTCATGTATAAAATAATTGTTAGTTACATTCTCATTAAATAAAATTAAATTGTTTGGTAACTGTTAGGTAACTTTTGTGGGTTATGTGGGAGACTCTGGCAGAGGCCTGGAGCTCGTTGCAGCAAAGGACAACAGCGGCAGCACAGACGACACGCTTCAGTTGCCGTGTTAACGCTGCAACATTAATTACTCGCTAATAATATTACTCTGAGAAATAAAATTTTCATGAACGCTCTTGAATCAAGAACTCATGACGTACACCTCAGTTCAAACTTTGTGATGAAGTGTAGTAGGAAACTGGTTCATAAATAAATAAATCTAAAATTGAAGAACGAATTAGGCTAAAAATGAAGATACAACCGGTTTTCGGACCCCGTATCACAGTCGATACTGCATCGGGGGAAACATCTCGCACAGCGAGCCTAGTAAACCTAGACTCTTCCATGCAGAGAATTGATGAACCTAAAATAAAGCTAGGTTTAGGTGCAGAAAAATTTCAACGAGTAAAGGCTGAAGAAAAGTAGAAGGCGTCATGACCAAGGGAATTACCGAGATGATGAAGCGTACCGGAGATGAGGAGCTTGAGATGTTGTATAATAGAGTTGCCTCACTATCATCAGGCGGCGGAGGGAAACTGTCTCCTTCAACAGCTCGCGGATATGCGAAGTGACACCATGCACACAAACCGGCGGCACCCCAGTGTGGCCAGGGCATAGGGGCCCAAACATTTTCAAGATATTTCAAGATTTCAAGAATTACATTGAGCGAGTAGGTGAAGATACGCGATATTGGTTTTCTTGTGGCAATTACAGATTATCGTAGTGTTAAGACCGCTCAGATGCAGGGAAAAATAACTGCGTAGGTTCAAACTGAGAGATGATAAATTCATAAATCTCAGGTACGTTGTTCGAAGCTGACAGAGATCTTGATGGGTAGTGAAATAACAGGAGCTCTGAGATAAAAAAGTCAACATGCACTAGTGTGCGCTGTAGATGGACCTGTAAGGAGAATTTAATTGGATACTAACTCAAATCTGAGCTAAATTTTTGAAAGTTTTACCTACGTAAGGGCAAGTCCTGCACGCGGTTGCTGTGGGAGTGAAGAGCCGTGGTCAATATTTCCTCTAATAATTTACCTCCACCTGTAGAAGCAGCCGCAATGGAGACGCAGCCACAGAATCACAACATAATTAACACTATGAGCGCGCTGTGCGCCATATGTGGTACATGCGATCATCTAACGTAAAGTAACCAAAGGGCTAACACATATGAATACAAATTTTTAAGTCTTCATGAAATTTGTGTTCACTACTTGAATAAGCTAGTTTAGATTAGAAGGAAAATGAATAGGTTAACCAAATTTGTGAAAACAAAATCCTTGATTTTTACATTCACAACGGTGATATTTATCGACATGAAATTTTACCTTGTATGCAAAAATCGCAGTCAACGTGTTAAGTTATATATTTTTAGAAGACTAACGCAATTTACCGTCACCTATAGAAGCACATGTTTTGATTCAATAGAGACACAGGTGCAAAATCACAACCTGTAAAATTTATATGTTTTTGGGGGACTTTGACGACTGTGATGCATGTTCGTACCTTCTACAGAAAGAAAACTATTTGCTCAAAAAACAAAAAGTTAGTTTGAAGTTTCTTCGAATTAGCATTGCTGTCGTTATACAAATAAGTTTAAGTACTTTAACCTTAATTTTTCAACGCCTTATGCTGATCACAAAGGATGATATGAATGAAATGATAGATAGATGGGTAAGCCTTTTCAGCCTCGTATATTCAATATTCATTGAACTATTATACTTTACAATATAATGAAGATGCAGCATTTTGGAGTGGAATAGCGGGAAAAAATTAACTGTGCGTTTCCTTGACAGGATTTAACCAACTGATTTCTCACGTTCATCAAACCTTCCCTAATACAATATATCGAAAAAATAATAAAACAAATGCAGTTGACAGCGTAGAAGCTTATGTTGGTATCGAAAATTGTTGAATTTGGCGACAGCTGCGCTTTGTAATTTCACTTTTGAAAACATAACTTTCTATTAATTAGCACTGAGAATACAGTCGCTGTGAATCAGCTTGGGTAGCTTAGACTTGCATAGTATGCCCCTTTCGTTGAGCAAATAATAACCCAAATAAAATAGCAATAACCCAAGAGAACCGAAACATCCGGCTGTAAGGGTGATTATGTCTTTTCCTTCTACTTGCAAATAGTTTCCGATTGATCATCGACCATTCTTCCGACCTGGAAAGAGTATCTATAAATAAAATGTGCTGAATCTCAAAGTTATACGTTTGTGTCGGGAATTGTACCAGCTCCTGTGTAAATGACTTCATAAACCAGAGACAAATCTCCTGCTTGTCGTACGGGTGAGATTTTAGATAATGCCTCGAACACTTCCTAAGTTTGGTCTTTACAGCTATTATTATGTCGGTCACTGTTGTTTACGTCGATGTAAACGAAATTTAGGAATTTTTCCACTTTCAAGCGAATCACAATATCTACAAACTTGACAACCAGGGCAGATTATAATCTCGCTTCACGTATCGTAAAACGAAACATATATGTTTCTGTCGTACACCAATTTTTGCGTTTGCGTTTTGAGAAAAAGGCATGTTAGATGTAGTGATCCAGAAGCCTAGCTCTTCAACGAGTCTGTCTGTACAAATTCTGTCTGTCCAAGTCTGTCCGATGAAGGACGAAAAGTATGAATTCTCTGTACGAGATAGCAACTTGAATATCCCTGCTTTTATACTTCTGCGCAGAGCAAATAATCAGTGAGACAATGAGAATCATCAATACGAGAATACAAAAATGCAACCACATTCATAAATGCAAGGGTTTCTTTTGAACAATTTCACTAAAACGAACTCAACCAATACGACACGATCTGTGCCTTTAAGAAGGCTGTATTAAAATATAAATCTTTTTACTAGAGTTGCTCACCATTAGAATACAGAAACACGACTTTATTTATACAAGCAAGGCATTTTTGAGCAGTTCGCAGAGAGAAAGAAACGCAAGCGATGCGACACGATGTGCGCTATGGTGGGAACGCTGAAATACAGATCTCTGTTCACCAGAATTAAGGGGGCATTTAGGCTGGTGCAGAGAGCAAGAGACTCTGCAGGACACGGTATTGGCCTGGTCTCAATGAGCCAGCAAGCGTAGTCGTGTCGGGCTCGTAACGGCCAATGGGGAAACTTGTACTTCCCCTGCATGGACTTGGAAGTTGAATTTACCAATGTCTGGCAGGTACCTCAACCCATATCTCGACCACTAAGAGGTCTTGTAACCGCCCTTCGATGAAATATGACGGGAATTCGACTCCTACTTTGAACGTGTAACGACTCCGCGTAAAAGTGCGATTGCGGAACGCAAGGGCAAAATTTTCGTGTAAAATCAACCCGGGTGCTTACTGTGTTGAGTGCGTCGTTATTGAGGTGCACGGCAGCCGAGGATAAACACTTGAAACTCTCATTTCCTGGGCTCGAGCTCCTCACAATCTCATCTCTTCTCATCCCAACGTCGATAAGATGCTGGAGTTGGGTAAACATGGCGGACGGGCAACTCCTGGACGCACTTGGAGGCGGTCACTTTAGAGTTGTCACTGCGGAGAAGACGGAATAGACGACCAAGTCGCACGATGTTGGCTGCATCGAAGCCGTGTTTGCCACGCTGTCTCCCGGGACGTGCTTCGCGTGCTGCACAGGAATATTGCACGTGCAGCTAGTCTGAAAAACGGACCGACTCAAGAACGAGGCGGTGTTGCCTCCACTTAGAGTGTTAGTGGCATTGGTGAGTTGAACAACATTCTGTTACTACGAGAGTTACATTAATTCATATTACAGACATAAATTCATGGAACAATTTTAATAGACATTTGTATCTAGAACTACTTGTCTGCTTGAATAACTTCCATGACTTGCAAGGAATCTTGTAGTCGATACTACATGTTAGAAACAGGAGTAGGCTTGGAATAGAAATAGGCTTAGAATAAATAGGCGTAGGGTAGGAATAATTAGGCGTAGCCTTGGAATAACTAGGCGTAGGTTTAGAATAATTAGGCGTAGGCTTGGAATAATTAGACGTAGGCTTGGAATAATTAGGCGTGGTCTTAGAAAAATTTGAAAATTTACCGCAATGGATTCTTTCGAAGTGCATCTTTTTCTTCGCGTCGTGTCTGCTAAAGCACCCGACTAAACTGAATTGTGTGAAAACGAGGTAACTGATGAATCAACTTTCCAGGATGCGAAAAGTGGTCCTTCAGACAGTCACGTTAATTTGCACATTATTCAATGAATTTAGCACCCTTTGGCGCTGCAGTTTTTCTCTTATACTGGTCGAACGAGGTATAGGTCAATGGTTTGTTGAGAAGCGGGTGAACCTAACGTCGGAAGGCATTTTTCTTTCGAACCTCGATTTCAAAGTAGCTAAGTTACATTGCACAGGAGCCTAAGTCATAAATTAGAAAGTATACAAGGATCTTCGGAAATATATGTAATTGGGGGTTCATAGTAATCACACTGGAGCCTAAGGTGGGGATATTACTAAGCATCAGAAGATGTTAGAAAATGAATTCATTTATTGATTCATACACAGCACCTTCACCGTGCACTTTCTGTGTAATTTAGTAGTCAAACTATCAGATAAATCTCAAATAATTCGTGGCAATGGAGGAGCCAGGCTGTTACTGCAATATTTATTTAACATTCTAATTTACCTTGCAAATTGATAGAAAACTGTGTCAAACCCATAAAATTACATACAGTTATTGAAGAATTAATGTACCTGGGAACAATTTAAAAAGGAATCTAACAGAGTAGCATGTACATCTGAGTATCATAAAGTATGACATTACGCTTACAAAGCTCAAATTCTTCATGAATGTATTACTAGTATGAATTGCACCGCTTCAATGACTCAGAGCTTGTCGCGCCGAAAGACAAAGTCTTGGTCACAGAAGCGCTGCAATTTCCACCATTATTACATTCATGAAAAACTTGAGTTTTGCATAATTTATTTTCACTCAAATATCGATTTTCAAATTTTTCTCGACTAATGTAAAAGTGAAGCTGGAGAATATTTTTTCATTCTATTCAGAAGCATGCGTAAGAGTTCGAGTGGTATAACATAAGTCAGATGGCAAATAATTCTTGACGCTCATTGTGCTAGTAATATTTGATATTTCAAATTCTGCCACTTCATCCAAAATAAAATTTCCAATCCTCTTTACGATAGTAGCTCAATTCGTTCTCCAGATCATACTAGATTACAAACACAGGTTTAAATATTTTAAAGTTAGTTTCATACAGCGTTTTATCTTTAATTAAATTTAGCACACTTCTAAATTAATTTCGAAGTTGATCGTTGTCTTTTTCTCAGTCAGCAATCCATTTCTGAAGCCTGTCCCACTATATTTCAAATCGTTTAGCTAGCTTTACGTTCAGCAAAAACTCAATTATTTCGCTGTTCAATATCCGTTTTCATATTCGAGGACCCGCCTTACCTTGAAGCTCGACCAGCCTCTGCCGCTGGGAGACGCCACCTTATTTTCGAGAGCCTAGCAGCAGCGCAAGCCGCTTTGATCTTCCATCAGGACCTTAGACACCAAAATTCTGCCTTCGATCAGAGTTGGATGTCTAGAAGAGTTAGAAGTCGTGGTCATGGAGCGCAGGCATCGTATTCCAGAGCCCACTTGATTGGCAAGGACCAGGGTGATCGGGGACCAAGTCTCCAGAAAATTGCCTTTCGCTCCGCCACGACGACTCAATCAGCGCCCGGGTGTGTGGCCTCCGTCAGCTCAAGCCTATACATACATGCAAGATTTTGGGCACCGCAAGGTGTGCTCGAATTATAAGGTGCAAAAAATCGGCTGTGAAATGAAAGTTTTTTGGTATCTTCGGCCTTATTAGCGTCTTAAAATTCTCAATAATGTGCCAAATCTTCGAAATTTGATGTATGTCTAGGGTTGTTGTAGTAAAGATCTTTATGTAGAAATTAATGCGGCGCTCTGCGGTCACAATTCCTGAGAGCATTAATGGAAATTATAAAGCTTACGGAAATCGATCCTGAACTCAAAGCTTCACGACGCCCTGGGATTTGCGAGAGTAACAGTTCCTTAAAATCGATCCCGTTTATTAAGTTTGATCGAACATAAGGTGAGGACTGATGAAACATTTCAAATCATTCAAAATTGATTTAAGGTGTAAAAATTAAACATGTGCGCAGCGTAGGAAACAGTAGGTTTTCCTTTAAGCATATCATACACCAAAGCTCGACGTGGTCGGCGAAATGAATTTAAAAAAGGATTATAATAATCTGTTAAGCCCTGAGCTATCACAAAGCTTTTCTCACGGTAGTATTTTTCTTGCTGCGAGTTATTTTTACAGTATAAATCGAACCAAGTGAATGTAAAAGAAGCTTTTCAGAGTAAAATCATAGCCTACAAAAATTCAATGACACAATCTTAAGTAGTGCTCTGCTTGTGTCACGAACAATATACATTTTATTCACACTCACTCGGACATATCGGAAATTTAAGGCCTTTGAACTCATACACTGCTCTCACTTTGTACCGTGACAATCTAATTTCAATTGATTATTCATGTATTCACGAAATTTAATCGTTCAGTGCGTTGAATCGAATGGGATCATGATGAATTTTTTATGAGTGCTTTCGCATGTTGACAATGTACTCTAAAAAAGATCACCTTGTTTGGCAATTCAGTTTAATTTTTTCCAGAAATCTTCACCAGGTCGTTTGACAATGGTGTGAGGCATGAACTGCGGAGTGAGTTCACTAGAAACGGGCATATGAACTCTCAAATTCGGACTGTATTCATAACAAATGTGTTTTTGAAATCACTAATCCGGACTGTGTTCATTAAAAATGGACATGGGAACTCTCAAACCTGGGCTATGTTCATACATTAGAAATGTGCGTAGGGAACTTTCAAATTTTGAGTTGTTATTCTCTTGAGTCAGTAATTTGGGTTACAAGAACTCCACCAAATAGTACTCAATATTTCTTATTCACGCTCATCAGTCAATTTTTAGTACAATTTCACAAATTTTGGCCTACGTTCTCTACACATTGTTTGCTTGCTTGGGCTACACAGACCGCGCTCGCGATATCAATTGCCCGTGAGCACAAAAAATATTTTCTGTGTAATTTTATGTAATATATGCTCTACATAATCCTTATTTGATTGAGGCTTAAACACAACACACAAGCGCTCGACGCGAGTGTTAGCCGTGGCAAGTTTCATTGTGGTGCGGGACGTTCACTTTAGCGAATACATTATTAAATTTAATTTATCTCATACCTGAGAACAAAGCAGTGCATGTGCAACGTTCTCAATTGCTAGTTAAAACTACGCACTTGATTCACTACTCTGCTACGAGTCAGTAATAACTGAAGTGTTTCGCAACTCAAAAATCGGTGTGCGGTTCCGCCTTGAGTATATGTATAAATGATTACGGATCCCAGAATCTTTGTTGAGGGTGAAATTTATGACTCATATGTACGTTATCAATGCACTTTGGTTTTTTAATCTTTTTTGCCTGCAATTCTGGCTAGTTTGAAAATTTATTCGACTACACCGTCTTATCATGGGCATCACGAGGGCACAAAAAAGTCGAATTTATCATACTTTATAATTTGTTATACATGTCTTAGAATA
Source organism: Orchestia grillus (assembly GCA_014899125.1). NCBI lineage: Eukaryota > Metazoa > Arthropoda > Malacostraca > Amphipoda > Talitridae > Orchestia > Orchestia grillus. The sequence continues at coordinate 56,306 of VOMN01107351.1, read as the reverse complement.
CTTATTCCATCTTTGTACTAACTGAAGTTAGTGTAAGTATATGAAAGAAGACACGTATGCGCTCCCATTGCATTCAACTTCAAACGTGCGCAAGTTATTTCCCACGTGGTGCTACCTGCAATCGTAGGAGGTGGACGGTAAAACCCTGATCAGGCACCTACATATATAAATATTCAGCTTGAAAGCTGCGCGTTGATTATGAATTTTTCCGCTTACATGTTCGTCATCAAAACACGTGAGTATTTTCAAACGTGTGCGCGTTATTTGCCATGTCACGCCACCTGTAAGTCGGACGTGGACGCCAGAACTCATGATCCGAGACCTACATTCCGGATGTCGCTGTCACTCGCCGGCAGCCTCCCCTAAACGCCGCCTTCATTTTTCCTTCATTTGTGTATTATTTTTGGAGAGCTCCGCTTGGTTTCAAGTTCCTACGACGGGGTTGTGTCTGTTGATGTTTATTTAATTAGAGTGGCAGTTGATGCCGAGATCGCGACACAGTCTAGAGGGTAATGATAAAACTCATTTGGGAGGCGAAAATATTTAAAGCTTTTTGAGTGGAGAAGGAAGTTAGACTTTTGTTTCCCTCGGAAGTGTTCTGTCGATGTTATGCTTTGACACTCAGCGGAATATTTTGGGAGCACCATAATTAGTTTGAAAGAGCAAAAAAGTTCAATTAGTTGAACTGATTTGCGTTTTACAACTTGCAATCGTAAAATGACCATTCCAGGGACTAGATTTCTGTTGTGCTTGAGTTACAAGGCGAATTTCATGTTTGTAACAACAATAACAAATGACACAACATAATAACAGCCCATTGTAGCCTGCTTGCTTGCTTGTTCCAGCCGTTTCCCGGTGACTCTCTTGAGGATTTAGATAGGAGAAAATTCCCGGATCCGTATTCCGAATGAGCGAGACTGTCAGAGAAGTCAGTCTATATCAGTGATACTTTAAATAATATTGTTTCATGTCAGAGTTACCGTAAATAAGACGGCATCTTAATTAGGAAATTAACAGCATTTGTCCCTCCATTTTTGACGGGCGTGTTTGTTAAACATTGTGCGTTGGCACTGAGATTTTGTATATCAGAATGTGTTTGGAAAATTTTTTCATCTGGCTTCTTTTAAATGGTGAATTACGAAAGAAATTCCGACGTTAAGAAACAGGAAACGGAGAGGGAAAGCCTGAGAAAAATTAAAGTTTTTTGTTTCTAACTCTCATTTTATGTACTGAAAACTGACGCAAAATTTCTGAAAAGTTTTACTCCCTATGCTATTTTCTAACTTTTTCCTTGTCCCATCGATGAATTTCTAAAATAAAAAATAAAAATACTCGCGTGCTCAAAATTGCAAATAATTATAGCTGCTCTGGCGAAACAGTTAGAGTGGGATACGAGTCGGTGATTTTTCGAAGAAACTGAGATTTGCGTGAATGTTACAACGTCCTTATTTTCACTACGAATTGTTCAGCAAATCTTGCCCATTTACTTGAACCTTTCATGTGCAACGAGTATTTTAAAATTCATGTTCAATAATCAGTAATCAGGTTGACTCTATGAACGATTATTTTTGAAAATAATTTACAGAAATTCAAACGTTGGTTTGACTTCAAATAAACCTTGGCAGTCAGTAGTTTTTATTTTTTTGCGACAAATGGCAAACATCGTTACTTAACACTTTGCGGGCCTTTGTGCAATACGTTTCAAAATCAAAAACAGCCTTTCTAACATTTTATATTACGAAGTTTCATACTTAATTGCCCGGTAGATAAGTCTCCTACTTTAGCATCCCATGTTATATGAATTTAACGATTCTTTCTTTGGTGTTTACAGAGCATCTTAAAAATTCTTCATCCGAGCCATAAGTTGATTTTGCAAGAGTTAATCCAAATATTCACCGCAAAGTTTTCAGGTTTTTCTTTAATTCTCTCATTATTTTTTCTCTTACTTAAATTTTGCTATTATTTTCAGAATCAGAACCTGAAGCGGCGGTGGTACAAAGTGTCGTCTTCAGAGGAGGCTAGAGAGGGTCGGAAGCCGGTGAAGGCGGGCGGTTGTGTGTGGATGACACCCCACGTTTGTCTTGCATTCTTCCTTTATTCATCGTTAAAACCATCTTCCTCCCCTCCATTGATCCGGCCTGTGCTCCGGCACAAACACCTCGCAACACCAATGAACTGGAATAAAAGCTCCCAGTCCGCCTTCATAAACTCATTTTCAAGTCAGTTTAATCCGATGAGGCTTATTTTAAGTTACTCGACTTCCCTATTATCCGATAATATGGTGGAGTATCCATAGCCCATTTCGGTGTGTACGGTCTCCTCCCACTCGGAAAAAAGGCATTGAAGGCATCTAATCGAGGCAGACACAGCGGCATCTGCTGAATAGAAATTACCCGTCCTGTATTCATGGGTTTCAAATCGCGCTCTAAACCCTGAGAAAGAAAAAGCTGGGGTACGAGGTCAGTGATTGTAAGTAATCCCAATTCTTAATAGAAAATTTCCCCCATTTTTGCAGCAAACAAAACTCCATAAGGATAGGGCCAGTGGAGGGCGTATGAGCTTCCGAAAATAGTTTCCTCTCACATGCAGTTCAGAAAATTTAGAGAAGTGTCAGTGAAAAAATGCGAGCTCTGAAGCTGTGAGCGCTGTAACTGTGGCTGGGCTTAGCTGTTTAGATTTCGATTAAATGCTCTGATAGGAGAGCAAAAAAAATGTGTGCTTAATCAAACCGCTTAATCAAACAAAGCTCAGTTTTTTACTAAAATTAAATTCTCCTACTTTGCTTTCAATCAGCATCGGATTCACTTTAATGGTGAGCTCGGAGGATATATATTACAAAATTTAGTATAAATACAAAGAAGGCAAGTCTATACTAGACAAATATTTCCTCCGTTCTGAAACCAGCTTGAATGTAACAATGTTTTACAAAGGACTTGCAACACTAGAACCTTTTTTTGAATAGTGTTTAAATTAACGGAACATTGTAAATTGCTTAAATTTGTGCCCACTAAACTACCCCAGCTTTTCACATGTACTAAGCATGGAGGCCTTAATCAAATTATTTCCTTCATCCTAAAATGATGACATTTCGAATTGTGAGCGCGTGTTGAAATTATTTTCTTGGTCCCAAAATGATGACATTTCGAATTGCCAGTGTTTGTTCTATGACAACTCAATTCCGAGTCTATAAAACCATGGGTGTTCAGGAAGGAACACCTCAGCCGTGACCACCACACGTGTTCCTAAACGGAACACTGGCCGGGCAAAAACACGGCCCAAATAAACGAAAAATGCTTTTAAGATGATCTGGGAGCAGGAACGAGATGACTCGTAAGCTTGTTAGGCTCGTCAGGCCTCGTGAGGAGCGCTGCGTCCCCCAATAAGTTTATTTTAAGCGCTTTAGTAGCACTCGGGTGCTTTGGATCCCCTCCAGCCGGTAACCTCTTCTCAGACACAATCTTTATGAGTTAATAGTTTGCAATTTGTCTCCCTTTGCCGTTATGGTAAACACATCAATATTGTAGCGGCCGACGGCGCTGTGCGGCCGCCTTCGTACCACCTCAATTTTAGCGACTCCACAACAGCGACTTCGTGTCTCGATCGAAGCGCTCGAGGGGGCAGCTTGCCATCCAAAAACAGCCTTTTTTTCAAACGAAAAACAGTTTTTTTTGCGAAGAAAAGCAGACTTCTTTAAAGTAAAAAAGATTGTTTAAAATTGAAACACTATTTTATTTTAATCCAAAAAAGAGTGTGTTCAGTTCTTTGTCAATAATGAAATTGAGTATACTCGTATGTATGGCATGATATAGTTCATATAGTTCGTGGCGTCGATGTTTTATAGAGGAACGCATCCCTTTTGCAGGGGCACACTTTCCCTTCACAACGGCGCGTGTATTTTGCATCAAGGATAAATGTGAGATACGTATGTAAAACTTCATCATTGAGTATTTCAAAAAGAAAATTCTCGACAATATAAGTCGCTAAGATATCCAATATATTCTATAATTAAAAAAATACCTAAGTATGAGCGACATGTGCCTAATGGAAATGTTAACACCCCGTTCTGCTCATGTGGTAACTTTTCTGGCAAATATGTTTTGAAGTTGAATAAAAAACATACTATTCATCTCCTAGTAATACATACAACGTTGATCAACTCATCCTACAAAGCGGTTGATTTATTTCAAGCGGTGTATTAAATTTTTCAGTAAAGTCAGTAATCATATTAGATGAACGTTAACAGTGGATCGTTTGATAAGCTATTCAAAAAATTTTTTTAAAGAACTTATTGCATTCCTTCACACTTCACAGAGTCCTTTACACTGTAATTGTAGTTTCATACTCATTTAAAAATCGGCGCAATCAATTTCGCACAGTCCACTGCTGAGCAGCGCAGTTGCAGCGCAGTGACGCGGTCGTTACGTCTGCTTTAGAACATTACTGCCTAGATCTTCAAACACTCACTAGCCAATTTCTCACCTATAGAGATAAAACTGCCAGAATACACCAGAGAACTACCATTGCTGGGAAGACCCGCCTGAAACCCACTGCGAAATTGCGCCAATATTTCGCGGGGTAGTTTCATTGTCATCGTACAATGCGTGGGCTTGCCGAACACAGCGCATGTGTGAGCACAGAAGGCACCAGGGCTGAGTAGACTGAAATGAATCCGTCCTCGAGCATGTGCGAAAACTTCTCGTTAATTAAGCGGGGTGCAGGGTCCGACAACTCCCCCCTCACTTATGCTAATTACCGCCAATCTAATAGAAAAAGCAGCGACACCAGCGCAAACCTCACTAAATGATATGCAAATAAAATACAGTCTTAATGGGGTCATTTTGTGGCCATTTGGCTGTTCGCTCTATTAACAAGCGCGACCCCACGTCTCGCCGGCTCTTTTCTTGGTCGTCCTTCAATGGCAGATCTGATCTACTGTAAAAGTTGGCGTTTTCCTTCATTGATTGTGATTCATCGGTGGATCTGATCTCCTCTAAAAGCTGATGTTTCCATTTATTGATCAACATCCATCGGTTGATTTGATCTCCTCTAAAAGCTGATGTTTACATTTATTGATCAACATCCATCGGTGGATCTGATCTCTTGCAAAAGCTGATGTTTCCATTTAATGATCAACATCCATCGGTGGATCTGATCTCCTGCAAAAGCTAATGTTTCCATTTAATGATCAACATCCATCGGTGGATCTGATCTACTGTAAAAGCTGAAGTTTTCTTTCCTTGATCGATCTTTATCGCTGGATTTAATCTCCTGTGAAAGCTGAAGTTCTTATTCATTTCTTGTGATTTATCGGCTATTCGATCTGCTGTAAAAGCTACTGTTTACATACTATGATGAAGCCCCTTTGGAATATGATCTAATCATTAATATTCTAGTTTCCAGAAGCTGCTTCATCAACAGCCTTGGTCGAAAAATTATCAGCTTCGGTTCTAAAAATTGGTCGAATATGTTTCAATGATAGACCAAGAAATATGGATAAGTTTTCCAGAGTAATAAAAATTGTACTCGGTTTTGATGTGGATCTTATACCTTATCTAATCTATAAAAATGGATTGCGACAATTAATTTTGATCCCATTTAGCGGGCATATTAAAGTTTCAAGTTCTAAAAATTTTGATGTTGTTTGTGGGTGCCCCGACGGGTTTTGGATCGATATGATTAACGACCTTCGGAAAACGTAAAGTCGTGAACTCATCGTACACCACCAAAACGTGGTTACTTCTGGTCGAGGCCATACTTTGTTTGGACCGAGCAATCGAAATCAAAATGTATCCCTTTCTTGGGACGTACAAAAGAAGGTGCACATGTCGGCGTATCGTGGAACATGTCTCCAATGACTTAATTATTCTGAATTTTCATGACGGTTAGCTGTCTTACCAAATAACAATGGTTAATGATGATGAGTGATTTAGGAGGCAGAGTATGGAGTGTTAAGGCTAAAAAAATAATAACAACACCAAAATACTAACTAGCAATTTTCTCTCACATATAAACTATAAAATGAACCCATAAATTGAACCAAGTATGAATGTGATTTTCTTGAAAATTAATTCTGTTCGTAGAACTTTAAATTTTTGAGTCTTGAGTTTTTTTCAAGTTGCGTTTGTACATCTGCATAAGACAATCTATGCACACCTAATTAGGACCATCAAAATGCATAGAGAAAGTCTGCGTACAGACAATGAAGCCAATCTGTGAACAGACCCTCTGGATACGGTGGACTTTGCGTCCCGTAGCTGCCTCAAGTCCCGCATGCGCCACTTCCACGCACGTGGGCCTGGAAAAGGATTATACCAGCACATGGCTGTCTGGCCGAGGTCCTGAGTAATTGAGAGCTTAGTTGCCCTTCCTTCATCTGCATTCCATTATGCTTAATACAAACCCCAGTCTAATGCATTGGTTGGGTGCCACATGCGGAGATGTGTGTGTAGTTTGCTAAATAGTGTTCGGTAGACCCACGTCTCTATTAGATCTTCTGATATACAGGGTGACGCAAAAAAAGGAAACCCAATTGACTGTAAGCCAACATTTACCCAGGATTTGTATCATGAATACCAACATTTTTTCTAAAATCTAAGTATTACTATTACTATAAAAATGTTGGTTTTCATGATACAAATCCAAGATAAATGTTGGCTTACAGTCAATTGGGTTTCCTTTTTTTTGCGTCACCTTATATAGATGTACAATATCTCTTCTCAAAACGCTCTGTTGTACTGCACTGACGGTGGTGTACATAATGTTTCTAACCCAAATTGCTTTATGAAAGACCGACATTATATTCACTAAATGTATTTTCTACATTTTCCCCATACATTGGGTGTAAAACAAACAAAACCAGGAGGACAATATTTCATGTTGGAAAGCTGCATGTTTTGGTTAAAACAAACATACAGTGCATATAAAAGTAACTATATTGATTTTTCTTAAACCGCTTTCCAGGCGATAAAGGGTTTTCACTAGTTTCACTGGTTAAACTTGAACTGTTAATTTATATATATATGTATATTTTGTCTGCAACACATTTCACGTGCCAATATAGAGAACATTAGTGCAAGCAGCGATGATATATATATGGCAGTGTCGACGACAGGATACCGAATATCTCATCGTAAATAAATGTAATTTAAGGGGAGATGAATTTCTTATTTAATAGAATACGACATGGCAGCGCTTTGGTCAACATAGTTTGTTCATGAATAGTTGCGTTCTAAGCTTATACATCGTGGCGCAAAAGTAAGGTACCCTTTCATGAAATTGTGACCTTAACATTTGTAAACGTATCAAACATTTGCAAACGTAACAGTGCTACCGATATCAGTGATATGTTTGCAAATCAAATGTTTAGGCCACAATTTTATGAAAGGGTTCCTTACTTTTGCGTCACCCTGTATAATAGAATACAGTATCATAGAATTTTTGTTAGTATAGTTTGTTTATGGATAATTAATTGCCTTCAAAGGACACGATGAGGAGCAGTTTCACTGAACAAAAATCCATTCATTTAAAAAGTAGACTTTTGTAAATTTCACCATTTATGTCGGGCTGCGTATACTAGTCTTTCTATATATACTGGGTTATACTAGTTTTTATTTAAAATACTAAATCTCTGACCAATATTATCGGGTGCTTGTTTGCTTGATTGTAACGTGTAAACCTTTCAGTGATATCATAAGGCAGAAATGCGAAGCTGATCTCTCTGAAATTAAATAAGGGTTTTCCATCGTATCATGGTTACCGATCTTCAGAACTGAAATGACTGAATTATTCTCTTTGGCTTTGCATTTTGTTACGAAATAATGAAGAACCATTAGAGGCTCGAACGGAACTTGAAAAAGTGGCCCAACGGGTTACAGGGGGTCGATTTTGGCACAAACACCATTCATCCTGCTTTCTTGCTTGCTTGCTTGTTTGAAGCCGTGCACACTAGTGTCGTCAGTAATGACATAGGGTAGAAATTCAACACTCATCTCCCAATAATGAAATGAAGGTTTTTCCATCGCATTGTATGTTCGGTTGATTGCAACTAAAGTGAATGTATTATTTTCTTTGGCCTTAGATATTTGTTGGAAAGCTCATAAGAAATTAGAAGTTAAAAATATGACAATATTTGAATTATATCCATCCAGTAGAATATTTCATCATCAGCTAGACAAAATGATACATTTTCCAACAATTTATTGCTCTAAAATGAATTTTTCGAGCTATTAACGATTAAAATTCGAAGTCTCATACTGCACAGTGATCATTATCAATGTCAACACATACTAATCTTAATTTTGTTGGAGCACATTTCGATGCTCTTGAATGAAGTGTTAAAATATACTTGGGAAAAAATCCGAAATCTCAACTTTTTATTTGAATACAATGGATGTGCTTCACCATGTGAAATTCATTAGCGTTCTGTAATCATATTGTTACACTTTCATGTTTTTGAAACTTAATGTAAGAATATTAAGCTATTCGTGCCCGGTGTTTGACAGCTTGGCTGTGCTCCTTGAACATGGCCGCGCTGCAGCAAAATCCCTGACTTTTGTATGCGTGACTTCATGAAATTCTCTATCGCTTACATAGTTACTTAGTTCACCATTAAGCTCCATTGACATAGTTACTCAGTTAACTACTAAGCTCCATTGACATAGTTACTCAGTTAACCACTAAGCTCCATTGACATAGATACTTAGTTAACCACTAAGCTCCATTGGCATAGTTACTTAGTTAACCACTAAGCTCCATTGACATAGTTACTTAGATAACCCCTAAGCTCCATTGATATAGTTACTTAGTTGACCATTAAGCTCCATTGATGGCGCCTTAAATAGACTTCAAAACTGAAAACTGAAGTGAAGTGATTCAAGAACACGGTTTGGACCATGATAAATCATAAGGATACACAGGATGTGTTAACGAAATGATTATAACTCAGCTGAAGACTTCTAGGGCTGCATTCAAAGTTATTTCGGAAACTCTTTTAGCTTTCAGACAGCACAGAAGAAAGGGAAGCGAACAATCAAACTGCGGAAAAGTGTTCTCGATTTGTTCAGGATTTTATTCCTCAGTGTGGGACAATGTTCTAGATTGGTTCAGGATTTCTTTTCTCAGTGTAAGATAATGTTCTAGATTTGTTCACGATTTCTTTCCTCATTGTGGGATAATATTCTAGATTGCTTCAGGATTTCATTTCTCAGGCGGGATAATTTCAGAAGATGGAGGGAGTGACAGCCGTGGGACCAGGGGACAACTGTTTTAACGCTGCAAGTTAAAAGATGACGGCCAATTTTCATTCTCTCTCATCAAAATGAGACGCGAGCTTCCGTCAAGTTGTCGATTGCATCTGTTGAGAACGAAGCGTGTAAATTCTACCAAGTTATAGATGCCAAGAACTTGGGCAATTTATGAGCATTTATCTAAAGCAACGTTAAGGAAATTTACAGGGATATCAGGCTCCAGAAGTGAAAGTTAACTTCCCTGCCCCTACTATCTCTGAATGTCTGTGTCCTTATGGTGCTCTCTTTAGCTGCATTCGTCTTCTGTGTAAAATGTGTCCTTATGACGCTCTCCTTAGCTGCATTCGTCTTCTCTGTGAAATGAAAGCCATTTACTTTTCAGAAAAGCGATAAATTCGGTCCTGGTCTCGACCGAGGTCTTCGAGTTCTTAGGGACATGAGCTCCAAAATAAAGGTTTGGATGCGGCCGCTCTGCCGCCGCCGACAGTACAGATGTCGAGACCGGCTCCTCCAATCAGGAGGGCCGCCTGTTCCATGTTCCGAGGTCGCGACTCGACGAGTCTTCCTTTTGCAAAGAACCAAGAAAACAGACCCCAGCTTTCTCTCCCGCCTTGACCCCTGTTGGTTGCTTCGTTCGTCCTCCAGAAAGAGAAGAACTGTTTGCTCAGAATTTTACCTCGTTTGCCTTCCTTCAGTCGAAACAGTTTGGATGGCAGACGCTGCGTTCTATTGCTAACAACTAAACCATTTTTTCTCCGGGCGTTTTTCTTTCGCAAATCTTCCTCATGTGAAGAGCTGAAGGAAGCTTTCGAGACTTCAAGCATAGCTCAGAGTGTACGATAAATGCAAGGATTGCCAGACCTTGTTTCTTGAATGAGACTTGTGATAGTTTGGTTTGCATCTAATGTCTAAGATGTTGTCATTGCCCTCAATAATAATTGACCGATGAGCTCAATGTCATCTTAAAATAAGACGGCAAAAGGTCTTTGCCCTCCGCTCTTGCCAATCAGTGTTCTCTAGCGAGAAGATTGACACGAGTTCTGAAACTGTGCTGTTTTTCTAGGGATCCAGTGATCACTTTACAGTAAACGTGCTAGGGAAAATTCTAAATTTTCGATCTCACTACTAAATCACGCGCAGGACGCGTGCGCACACGTACACGTGTCGGTGCCCTGGTGAGCATAGAGGGCAGCATCCTTAATAAAGTGATGGAGAGTAAATAAGATATTTATCGATGCCATGAAGTGCATGCACACCAACCAGAGGGCAGCAATGAGAGGAGCGCTATATAGAGCGATGTTTGCAGAGCACTCGACCGAGCTCTGGTGACTCAATCTCGGTCTATGACGCTGACTACCGACCGATCTGTCGGAGAGACCTCGTGCACCTCCTCCGAATTACGACCTATTTACATACTGATATCTATAGGTGTTTAAAGATTCATGTACACTATGCGAATCATACTGTGATGTAGAATTTAGAGATTGATGTGTGTAAATATTTACAGATTCATTCAGACTAAATGAATCCCAGTGTGATGTATGACGGAATTTACAGACTGATGTGTCTACATTTGCAAGTTCATGTAGACCATATGAATCCTACTGTGATGTAAAGATAATAGATTGATGTGTGTATATATTTACAGAATTTCACCTTAGGAATAATTCAGACCACAACCGTCATCTTCAAGACCAAGTAACTACTCAAATGAAACAATTAGTAAACTATATCTCTGGTTCATTTTCTTTCCTCGAAATTGAATATGATATCCCATCGTTAATACATACATGGGCATTTCGAAATTCCTTTCAAAATTTCAAACAAACAGTGGAATTATGTAACGACTATCGACAATGGTTGTGTAATTTGATTGCCTTGCACTTCAAAAAATTAAACCCAACTGCACCTCATATCGCATGTAGCTGATACAGTTATTTAAAATGGCATGACCCTAGCATATGTTATACGTACATAAGAATTACTTTTGTTTAATATTCAAAATAACTGGTAGAGTAAAGGTTAAGTTCATTTTCAGAAAACTATGAGTCATTGATATGAATGGTACACTGTTTATAAAGTGAGTAACTTCAATTGGGTTACGCCTGCAAAGCCTTCTGAAAACATGTCCTTTTTACGCCAGTGAAGTCTCGTCGAAGCAGAAACTCTCAAGAGATTATTGAGTGAGTTATTAAAATACTTCACTAGAGCTAGACATTGAAAAACAATAATAAATTGATAGCCCACTTTTCCTTAATAAGATAGGTTAGTTAATTTCGTTCATTTCTTTGTGATTTCACAGCGATTTTAAAGTACCGTGAGCGTACCACCAAAATATAACGGTTTATTCCTAGAATTCTACAAAGGTTATGGTTCAAATATTGCACAGTTATTATTGGAACAGGTGCTCATGAGTGGCTATTCTAAGCCTTCAAAAGTTTATTCCTGTGCTCTGAGTCTCTCGATGCTTCCCAACTATTGCCTCAACAATTGAGTGTGGAACCATAATTAGTTCAGTAACTTCCTGATAGGTTAATTCTTCATTACGAATTTCAAAATTTGCTTTTGAATAACTTCGGGTATTTCTTTGACTTTCGGCATTGTACTCACTGAGCATCCATCTTCAACTTTATCTACAGAGGTGATGATTGTGCCGATTGTAGTAGTTTGTTTACCGTACATGAGCATCTGAAGGTTTCTAGAAGCTAGATAAAAAAAATTCAATAAAAAACTCAAATTGTGCCATAATGTAACGATGATTTAACATGATATCAATTTTGGCTAAATAAGACACTTTTATCCACATTTTTTTGCTTCATTGATTTCCTAGTTGTCAAAAAATTGCGCTCAGTACTGTTGCTATATTCTGATAAATACATGTTCTCGAACTACATGCACTCTTTGCTCCAAACTGAGCTCGAAAGTTTTAAAATACATCAAAAATAGAGTCCTGTAAGTACTTGTGTACAGGCATTATAGTTTCAGTCGCCCAGCATTGTCTCTTCGTATGTATCGCTATCTTCCACCATCAAAACTGACAAAATTCTATTTTTTAACTGGGAAAATATCCATTGGGACAATACAGTGTTTTTTTCGTTGCTCCCATCATGTGAACCGGAACTTTGAATCTCGGAATTTTTTTTTCAGATGCCAGCCAACTAATTAACGTTCGAATAACTATTTTCATGGCTGATCCTCTGTGCCGCAATTCTCTCCAGTTGGACCGCTGACGAGCCACAAAGATAAGCACAAAGTAGCCGTCACCTGAGGAGGTGCACGTGGATGACCCTGCTTTTACGGCCGCTGTAACCGCACGTCCTAAATCGCACATGACGCTCGACTGGCTCTTAATGAAGGTAAGTGCGGGCTCCAAACCTTTCATAAATACACACCCCAAGGTGCTCGTGGGCCTCACCAGATAATGTCTTAATGCCGTGACTCGGGCACGCCTTTTTTGGGCAAGTGAACAGGGCTTTTTTCCTTTTACGAAGCACGTTCAGTGTCGAACAATAGGTGTCATTACGACTCCGCAAATAGCGTCTCCGAGATAGAGGAGGGCCTTATATCTCAGTGTGATGGTCATCCTTCAAAGCTACGATTGGGACTTCTCTCATAGAGGGACTTTAATGCACGACTGGCCTTATTCAGCGGCCCAAGTCTTGTTAAGATTCGCAGCGCTGCACCACACGATCAGTGTGGCTTAATTTTCACATTCACTACGACGGAGCTACAAATAAACGAGCTCAAGCTGCGCTGTTTTTCCACCGCTTCAACGTTGCTAACTTTCTGCTGTTCAGCTTTCTCGATAACTCGAGCTATCGTTGCTGAATAAATACCAAAACGCGAGTTACAACGTTAAACCAGCGGTTGCACAAAACCAAAATTTTGTGCAACCGAGACATCGTTCGTACAAAATTAGCGAGGGGTAGCTTGAGAACGCATGTGTTTTTCTAAGCATTCAGGAAATTTCGAACACAAGATTTTCATTACAGCCCGGATGTTGTTACTCAATCCTTCACTGACTGATATCGATTGTTACAGAGGTTGAAGATGAGAAAAGTCTGCGCTAGCTGTGGGCAATCTACTGTGTGTCTAGTTCGAAACATTCACAGTAATAAGCTTGCACATTTATTCTTAGATGGAAATTTCTTGAGTGACACGAAACCCTCGGCCAAAATCGTACTTGAAAATCACTCTCTCAGTTTCATTCACTTTTTAAATTCGGTCGAGAATTTTTATGTTGCAAAAAACACACTTCATCTTAAAATCATAGAATTTTTGTACAAGAAACTCCTAAAATATAGCCGTTAGAAACTCTGGTCCCGGTTTCTCGGATTTGAATGCGTACTTAATTCATCAAATCACAAATAAAATTGCTTTAGCTAATTGGGATCTTGTCCTTTGACGCTCTGAACCATTGAATCCATAATTCTGGGACGCACATCGGGAATTCAGGTATTCTGCGACGACGGTGACGTACGATGCGTTGTCTGGGCCATGCTCTTGGTCCATTTATTCTCACTTTTTTGTGCGTGATGGACGCGAGCGTTTGATTATTGATTAATGGATGGTCTGGATGACTTCTTTGTGTGGTCATGGCTGATGTTTGATTAGGGCATCTGGTCTCTTGATCGGAATAAGCGTTCATGTAATGGATGCCGGCATTCATTAAGGGACAAGCGGATGATGGACGCATAGAGGAGTCGCTTGAGCAGCGGAATGCCGACGCAGCTCTGCCGCGTACCGTGCATATTCCTGTCAGTGGGACTGTGGGCATCATTTACAATAGTGTTAGTAAACGATTTTCTCACATATTTCCAGGAGTGGATCATCCCTCTCCTTCCTGGAATTGAGGTCGAGGAGTTTACACGATCACTGAATTAGGAATAGCGGTGATTTTCCATTTCAAACTAGAGCGTTTCACTCCGGGTAGAGCTTCTTAACAAATTGATCTCGGTACCTGTGAAGATATTAGCGAATGTTAGCGTGCGAGTACAGTCTTTCTCAGTATGTTGTGAGGGAACACTGTCCACATACTTTAATGAGAACATTCTTGCGATTATGCCGAACTTTTCGTACGTCTTTCACCACTGGACAGCGCTGTAGTTAAAGGTTATTGTAAAAATAAATGTTTCAGTGTTCTACATTTTGGGACGTTACATGGAGAATTTGAAAAACATTCATAGGCAGGTGTATTTTTGATTATTTTTAAATAATTAAAATTGGGAATTGAATCGAACACTTGAGTAGCTACTCGATTTTAAACCACTGATTTCGTTATAGCGGCATCCAATAACGGATGTAAATCAAGATAACAAGAATTAAGAATGCTGGAAGTCTTTGACAAATTTATTTATTTTTGTTTTAATTTAACAATATTAGATACTCGGGAAATCGACTCATTTTTATGGGACTGGTGTGAAAATAAAGTATTCTGATGATCGTGTTGCTGTGTGGTCTGAAGAGTGGTTCTCGAGGTCGTCTGCAATAGAATGATTGATTCTATTCTCCTCACAGAATTATTTTGCCGTTTTTATGTATTCAACAAATTTGCCTTACAATTCGAATGCGCATTTTACAGCCAAAATGTAGCACACGACGGCAGTCCATGCGAGTCCATTCTTTAGAAGGCAACAACCTGCCTTTGGTATGACATTTTGAACGTCCATCATAAATCTGGGACTAAATTGGACACCCATCATAAATCCGTGACTAAATTGGACACCCATCATAAATCCGTGACTAAATTGGGCACCCATCATAAATCCGTGACTAAATTGGGCACCCATCATAAATCCGTGACTAAATTGGGCACCCATCATAAATCCGTGACTAAATTGGGCACCCATCATAAATCCGTGACTAAATTGGGCACCCATCATAAATCCGTGACTAAATTGGGCACCCATCATAAATCCGTGACTAAATTGGGCACCCATCATAAATCCGTGACTAAATTGGGCACCCATCATAAATCCGTGACTAAATTGGGCACCCATCATAAATCCGTGACTAAATTGGGCACCCATCATAAATCCGTGACTTAATTTTTTTAGACTCAGTCTTTGGATTCGATTCCTGCGTGAGGACCGGTGTCGACACCGTCTAGTCTAATGGGCTTGGAGCGCCTGCTCTGCCATTGTCGATTCCTATCACGGAATGTCCTCTTCTTGAGCGGCACAGACGGGAATCCGCACCTCAAATTCCTCGAAATCTTTTATTGAGGTTCAATTCTTCCTTGACGTTTCGTGCCCCCAGTGGAATACAAATTCTTACCATCCCCTTCAGCTTGTAAGGACAAAAAGAACAGAGAATCAAGAAGGGCCATTCAGAGAGCGTTACGAATTCAGGCTTCATTAACAGCTTCGATTTGGGTCCAATTACAGCAGCCCAATCGAAACCGATTAGGCGCATTAAAACAAAGCCCTCGAACATTTCTTGCAGACTCGCCTTGCTTGCGTTCCCTTGGTTCGGCACTCGCTTTATATCTACGCGCTCGACCTCTCAAGCCCTTGCGCTCTTTCGGCTGCCGAGGGTCTGTCTTCTGATGGCAAAATCGATGAGGTTAATTGAATAGCAGACGAAAGAAGCGTTCCAGATCTATGGAAGGAAGGAGACGCTCTACCGCCACCGCCGCTGCTTCGCCTGATTTTGATGAGCTGGCTTTTAAAATCTAATCAATTCTTCCATAATCTAGGCTCGTAAATAAGTGGCCAAAAAATATAAGATGAAGAAAGAGTGAAATCATGCGCGTACACTCACACACGCTACCTCGTTCTGCGATACTTTGTATACTTTTATGGTGATACAACTTCGAATTTTTTCTTTAAAAAAAAGGAATTTTGTATCTCACTCCTAATTTTACAAATGACTGTGAAGAAAAGATCTGTTGGCTAAACAGCACGCAAGTTTTTTGTAAATTTTCACCGTTTTTGTGAAATATTTCATTCTCAGCTTCATTATTCTTGGTATTTAAAACCGTAATTATTGTGGAAAACAATTGATTAATTTTTACAGCTTCAGGAAATCCTACTCCGCTTAAACGCGGCAATTCTAAATTTGTTCATGTAAATTCAGACGCAATCCGCGGTTTTGTACAGCAGGTGCGGCAGCGGTAAATTTTGTGCAGAGCGTCGTCGAACGAAGGCGTTACGAACGATTCAGAATTATAGTTTTTCATACGTTGATTTTGCTGTTACCATATGAAGCTTAGAATACGCCACAAAAAAATCTGATGAATTATACATAATTGTATGAAAAATCGGCTGACCTTCTTCTGGTTGGCCATGGTTATCATGAATATTCGATTGCTGAGTACGTCATAATTTTTCTCTGAAATATGCCCGAACATTTCAGCCTCTCATACTTGGAATTCTCTCCATGGCTTGTAATACACCTACGTTGCTACACAAAGATACATATTTTTGCCCATTGAGTGGCTAAAAATTATTCTAAAAATATTCAATCGATACGGGAATGTTCACTAGAATACAAGTTACCCTCGTGGTTTTCATTAATCATGTTCACATTTTTTGCAATTATTTTTTTTGAGTCAGGACGAATTGAATTAAACGATTTCGTTTCCTCAAATTTTCAGAATAGATTTTACGTTCAACCGGTGAGGCGTAGTACTTTTCTTCCTTGTACCGTGGCCGATGCTCATACAACTCCCAATAAGTCGAACACGTAACTGCAACAGTTCTCTCGCGTCTCCCTTGCATCTCCCAGTACGTCAAGTATGAGGCTTGAGTTGAAATACTATCCACCAATAGAAAAAAACTGAGCCAATTGACCAATTAATTAACGCCGGAGTCACACTGAGGAGATTCTTCGCATAACGTAGTTGTGGTCAGAGCAACGCAAACTTTTGATAGCCGAACCTACATGGAGATACGTATATTTCCCTAAAATATGTTATATTTACGAATGCATGTTTTTCGTCTGGGTTCAGCAGCTATACTCACTGTATTCAAAAATGCTTCCAACTTTGTATTAAATCAAGAAGTGAGTAACAATATTACTTCATTTTTGCGTTTTGCGATTTGCGTCGCTTGCAACAGTTAAACTGTTTTTCATACTTTTCTACTAAAAGCGTTTCTTAGAACTCAACATCCCACTATAAATATCCGTCTTTCATTGCACAGCACTCGCTGCAATACTGTACAATCTACCTTCGTCCTAATCACAGTCGTGTCTCGCACATCCGTACTACTTCCAGTGACTCCAAAAACCCAAGTAACTTCATCCGAACTATTTATTTTGCAAGCCTGGCTCTCCTTGCTCTAATCTCAGCCATTTTACGCCCATTCCAGCCTACCCACAAGACCCTCTGTTTTCCACTTCACTGGCCTCGAGAGACTCCAATCCTACTCCAATCTCACCAGCCTCTGTTCCGTTCGTTGTTTCGTCCCTTGTGAGCAGGAAAGCATGTTTTTTCGTCTATGAATAAAATAAAAACTCGCCTAAATGAAGCGGTAATAAAGCCCAATGCTAAATATTTCTTCACATATGCCACACGGCCGCAGTGCGAGCGGGTGATCCATAACGAAAAGTCTTCGCTTCTTTTTGTCTTGGGAACATTGTCAGGGTAACCGATGTGATGGAGAACGTCGTCGTCGTTCGTCCTAACCACGGCACAAACTCGCAAGGAATTTTGGACCTTGCACCTCAGTTCCAAAGGCCTGCAAGACTGAATCCACGCTTGCGTCTTCGACGCAAAGAGACTTCGTTCTTCTTACCTCGAGTCTTACAGCGAGGTGATTGAAGATGCTCTGTATTCCAGGGAAGTTGCAAGTAAGTGTTTCAGAGTTATCTTGTTCCGAAGAAGACGACTTAGGACGATCCCTTTTAAAAAAGTGCGTGAAGCCACGACGACTCCCTCATCCTCGAGAGCACCGACGATCGTGAGCAGCTTTGCGAAGAGGACCCTGGGGGGGCCAGCAAGCCTTCGCAATCTGGAACATTCTTCAGGCTGCTACCAACCCCGGACACCGTAGCTTGATTTTGAGATCATAAGAGTTTCGACTATTTTCTAAACGAGGAGATTGATTTAGATGTGGAGAAAACTTTTCTGATACATTCGCCGAAAATTACGAAAGAGGTATACCAGCTTTCAAAGTTCTATATTGTTGAAGTTATGCAATTACAAATATACGTATTGCTTCCACTGTCAAACGAGCGCCATTTTGAAATGATGTTCTCTTTCTTTACTTTGACAGGAATGAAGAGACCTAAAAAATGGCAGCCGTGTTTTCATTATAAAAAACTCTAGAACAATGAATTTGATGCATGCAAATTTTATATTTATGCTACTTTTTAATCAGTTTGTTGTTCTTTTTCAACGTCTGAGCGGTAACATACAAGTATGTGTAAGACTCACCCGCGTGAACACCTTCTAAAGAACGCGAGTCTGTGTTCATTGCAACCTTGTCGGAGCGCGTCGAGTTCCGCATGCGCACAAAATAATCTCCCGTGTCTCCCCCGTCGCTAATCCATCAATATTTGTTGAAGTAAGATTTCAGTCTATGTTGCCTGAATCAAACCGGAGTCAAGAGAAAGCGAGGATAGGAAAACCGGAGCCGAGAGAAAGCAAGGATGAGAAAACCGGAGTCGAATGAAAGCAAGGATGAAAAAACCGGAGCCGAGAGAAAGCAGGGATGAGAAAACCGGAGCCAAAAGAAAGCAGGGATGAGAAAACCGGAGCCGAGAGAAAGCAAAGATGAGAAAACCGAAGCCCAGAGAAAGCAAGGATGAGAAAACCGGAGTCGAGAAAAAGCAAAGATGAGAAACTAATGAAAAGATGAGTTATTCCTAGTTTATAGAGGTTATACGTAATACTTACTATTGTTACGCATAATTATTATCCATTATTAAATTGGAACCGATTATAATTGGTGCTAAGAAAACTGGATCCACGATAATTTTCTGTGATATGTTTTAAAAATTCAGTTTCCCTGGTTATGAGTCAAGTGAGAAAAATTTTCATTGAAGTGATTCTGATGACTTTCATAGCAGTATTATACAAAGGAATGTTAATCTATTTGTTCAACGGAATAAAAAATTGGGGGAAAATTTAAGAAAGTTGGTGATTTCTCTAAAATGTTTGAATTCCTTATTTACCGCGAGTAACGTACGTACGTGTACAATATTTAGCACAGCGTCATAATCAATTCAAAACGGCTATAATAAGTGACAACTGGAGACAAAACACTGCTTGTGAACCAACATAAATTAGGACGCTTCTACGGCGACCAAAAAGTAGAAATAAAAGAGGATTCTTGCATGTATAATGGCGTTACGATGTATGCTGTTCAAATTAAGAAACCTCTTTTACGCTGCATGAAATGCCCAGCAGCCTGGCAGGTCAATTCATGAATGCCCGTAAACGTAGTCATTATTGAAGATACCTATTTTAAGTCAATTTTTTAAATGTGAACAAAACCGAACACATTCCAGGGTTTGGAACCCAGTCTCACGTCACGCTGCATGTAGATCATGAAAATTTTCCAGCGAGTGCTCACACTGTGAACAAAGACACAGGTCCACCTCTCATGAGTATCATTGAGGATCCTTTAGCTGCTTCCGGATTTGCCTGGTGGAGTAGCTCTGCTTAATCCGTTTACGGCTCTGATAATCCACCTTTTGTGCGACCCTATTTGCGGCCGGTATCGTCTTGGACATCGCCTTGATGAGCTCTACGATTGGGTGCCGCTGCCATGACTGCCACTGGGACGTCAATTTGATTTTTCCGGTGGGCGGATGAATCGAAACCGGGGCTCCTGATCTGTGGTCCCCGTACCCTCCATCCTAAGTAGGGTGCACACGATCACAATCTATCTTTTTGGTCGTCCCTTCCTTAAACTTATAAAATGATACTTGGATGGAAAATTTTTCGGTAATTACAGGTTCTCCCATGGCTCCGTAGCTTCTGGCGTGAGCAGAAGCCTGAGTTTACGCATGTTAAACATCATGTTCGAGTATCATTAAATTAAATGAACTATGCAGTAGTTTCTTTAACATCACGTTTGCTACTTAAAATTGAATGTTCTCCACTTATGGGTATTCCTAAGCGTGAATCAGGCGCTATGTTCACAGCGGAATGATTTTAAAATTTCAGTTGTTCGCAGAATTAGCGTAGTCGGTGCAAACGACGTTGAGGGATGCAAACACGAGTCCCGACTTGGGTATAGAGAATTGTGTTACGAGATGAAGAACAATAACAACGTTACACTTTTGTTCATGGGTGAAAACCGCAAATTTCTTATTTCCTTGTCCCTAAGCCATTTTTAATTTCTCCTTTCTCAATTTCTAATTTAAGAGAAGTAATTTCTCATTTCTTCGTCACTAAGCAAAATGATCAATAAAATGAATACTAGAACACTGCTTTCGTCGTCAAGTCAATGAATTTTCGAACTTGCCTCTCTTCAATAAAATGCGGGTAATAAATACAACGCAAGTATAACCCAAAACCAAAAGTTTCGTTGGGTTTATTTTCATTTTTTCGCTAGGCCTCTGAGCTCGGAAATAACGCTAAGTTACATGGAGCAGAGATCATGCTATATAGTGTAATGATGTGTCCAGTTCAGACAAAGGAATAACTTAGCGATTCAAAAAATATTTTTATTGTAATACTACACGTGGGAGAAAAAACTTCTGGAATATCGCCGCCCCTATAGATAGTTAAACAGTTCCAGGAGGGCACTGTTAGATTACCTTAGCAATAGATAGGCTTTTGAGTCTTCTGTCTTTCGTGCCCGCTTTACTTTCTTCAATTTCTCCTTCTCCTTACCTGACTCAACTTTGTCTTTTCTTCCTCTTCTTTCTTAACTTGTTTCTATGCCCAGATGATCTTGTGTGAGAATATACCTTGTGCATAGGTTCCCCATTTTCTACAGTCCATACTAAATGGTCCCTTCTCTTTCGGTGCAAGATAGTCTGAGTTAGTGAAGTGTTGCAATCTAAACCACTATTACCACTACTACCACTACTACCACTACTTCCACTACTACCACTACTACCACTACTACCACTACTACCACTACTACCATAACTACCACAACTACCACTACTACCACTACTACCACTACTACTACTACTGCTATTAGTTAAACAGTTTTGCCAAGGTTTCCGTTTAACAAAATCATTCATAAGTTAAAAACGGAAGACGTAGTGTGAGTTCGAAGCTATAAGCATCGAGAGCAAATCCCAATTACACGT
The DNA here is from genome assembly GCA_014899125.1 of Orchestia grillus. Taxonomy (NCBI): domain Eukaryota; kingdom Metazoa; phylum Arthropoda; class Malacostraca; order Amphipoda; family Talitridae; genus Orchestia; species Orchestia grillus. The sequence goes on along the minus strand of VOMN01107351.1, from coordinate 34,845 downwards.
TTGCTGGCAATAGTTGTAAAAATTTCGGGGTTGTAGACGTTCTAAAAACAGGAACCTTGACCAGCAGCAGGAAACAGAGCTTTGATACAAAGGAGATGGAATGAGTCATTCAAGAATTCGAGCGTTGATATTTAGATCGCGCTCTCTTGAACGCAACAGAGGAAGGGGGTAGAAACTTTTGAGGCCGTTAAATTGATCAGGTAAATCTGATGATTCGTCAAGTCACACTCCTTTGCCTGATTTAAAAATCAAATCACTGGAAGAGAAATATGCGTCTACAATGAAAAACATTGATTTTACAAACGTTCACCATCACCCTGGCTTTGATCCGAAAGGTTTGATAAAATCAAGCATTTGCAGAAGACTTATATAACTTTATTTTTACTCCAAATCTAGATATCACTGAATGCCGTATTCTCAGCGACCTATGAGCTGGAATTCAAAACAGCACTCGAATCGCTGTGATCATCATTCAAGGATCTTCAACCAATGAAAACTACGACTATATAGAGGTGAACACGGATTCGGGAACCATTTCAAAGAACTCGTATCTTAAAAACAATAGCAACGCTTACGTTTGGCAGCTCAAACCAGCAACACTAATTGCTTTCTTGCTAGTGTGCGCTGTTGCTTTGTGGGGCACTGCTGTGCCGTGGAAACTGCGACTGATGTAGCGACTGATGTTTGGAGAGATGCCCCCACATGTCCTTCCTGTGTTGCTCATACCCTGCGCCCTCTGTTTCGACATCTTCTTATTGCTTCCTCGCTTGAACAAACAGCCAAACTCAAACCTCTTCCGACTCACCCTTTCCCTGTTAAAATAATTAGCCACAATATTGCCCGCCGGTGGAGAAAGCCTTGCTGGTCATGACCAACTAAAGTTGCCATCGATGTCAGCGTCGACTTCGTGCGAGCAAACTGTAGTGCACGTAGGTATGATACCGCGATCTGCTTTCTATTTAGTAGAAGTGGGTGAGGGGGAGGTTTGAAGGTAGATTTCTTTCTGTTATTTAGTTGTCAGCTATAAAGAAGTACATATTTTTAATTATTCGTTAAGTGATTATTATTAAAAAAGTTCATTAGTTGGAATGATATTTGATCATTTAAAAAAAATTGAATGCAAACTTATACATAGTTAAATTTTTTTTCACCTTAGGTATAAGCCCTTGTTTCAAGTTGAGGAGTGAATATAATTAACTCTTTTCCTTCTGTTAAATTTTGAAGTAAAATTTTACAAAAAAAATCTATGAACTTTTCAAGTTTCCCGAAATGAGCTGGACTGTAAGAAAATTCATACACAATCTACGACTAACAGGAACGAGTATTATCCTTTATTCTAAAATGAACATAAGACAAGTAAAAAGAAGCAATATCCGAATAAGATATCATATCAGAAGAAAATGCTTGAGAAAACGAGTATCCTCTTGAACTATTAATGAATTTGAAGTCAGGACAAGGGCTTCTGGCTCGTCACAAGTATCGTTAAAATCACGATCACCTCAAACAAGGTCAAAAAAGAGCCTCTAGTTTGCCACAAGTATCTTGAAAGTTAAAAAATCAGACAGCAGCGGGAAAACAAACAAAACTCCTGAAACAGGTGCAGTATCAGCCCTGCGTGAGGTTCTTGACGACGCTAATGAGCCGCAAAATGCCGCCGCAATTATGGCTAGAAAATGCCAGAAATTCAGTCAGCATGAAACGGATTTTTCGTCCACTCATTTCGAGCTTCTCCATCGTCTCGTGGGACCACCGAGTGAGAAGCACAGACGTGCGTGGAGATCGCAGGCAACCCTCAGACCAATCTCGAGTGACGCCAAGTCTTGTGACGAGTACGAAGTACGCCAAGTCTTGTGACGCCAAGAGTGATGCCAAGTCTTGTGACGAGTAGGAAGTACGCCAAGTCTTGTGACGCCAGGAGTGACGCCAAGTCTTGTGACAAGTAACGCCAAGTCTTGTGACGAGTACGATGTACGCCAAGTCTTGTGACGCCAAGAGTAACGCCAAGTCTTGTGACGCCAAGAGTAACGCTAAGTCTTGTGACAAGTAACGCCAAGTCTTGTGACGAGTACGATGAACGCCAAGTCTTGTGACGCCAAGAGTAACGCCAAGTCTTGTGAGAAGTATTAAGGCTTCTTTCTCTAGCCCAGTCCAACTTATGGTTTCCATCCCATCGCTAAATTTGTAGAAAATAACTTAAAAATGCTTCAGCGGACAGAAAAATTGTAGATGGTTATAGATTTTCCAGCGAAATAACTGGACTGGGAACTGTCCCTCAGTGAAACCCCCTCCGTACTTGTATGTCATAACGAACTAAGCAACTTAATTATAACTTTATATAACGTTATTTTCGTTCCAAGTCTAGAACAGTGATTTCTAGACTTGGGTCCACTTATAGATTTCTAGATTTCTTGGGTCACTTTCTAGATTTCTTGGGTCATTTTCTAGATTTCTAGACTAAAATGTCCACTTCTATGGACATTCAGTAGTATGGTGGTATGAGGGCAGTGAAATGAAGGTGGTGGTTTGAAGGTAGCGGTAGGAATGTGACAGTATAAAATTAGCAGTGTAGGGGTAGCAGTGTGGGGGTAGAGTGTGGGGGTAGAGTGTGGGGGTAGCAGTGTGGGGGTAGCAGTGTGAGGGTAGGAGTATGGGGGTAGCAGTGTGAGGGGAGCTGTGTGAAGATAGCTGAGTGAGGGTAGTGGTGTTAGGGAGGTGGCATAAGGGTAATGGCGTGAGAGTAATCACATGAGGGAAAAATCATGAGGTTAATGGCATAAGGGTCATAGCATAAGGGTATTGTCATAAAAGTCATAGAATGAGGGTAATGGCATAAGAGTCATGGCATAAGGGTAATGACATAAGAGTCATGGCATGAGGGTAATGACATAAGAGTCATGGCATGAGGGTAATGGTCATGGCATTAGCCAGTCGCAACAGGCCAGTCCTCCAGCGTCCCTGCGGAGGTCACCAAGAACATGAGGGCGACGAGAGACTGACGAGCCTCCGTCAGATGCTCGTGCGAGCTCGAGAGCAGGACTGACGAGGAAGCTTCTGGTCACCTAGCGGTCACAGTGAGGGATGATAACAGTGAGGGGTGATAACAGTGAGGGATGATAACAGTGAGGGATGATAACAGTGAGGGATGATAACAGTGAGGGATGATAACAGTGAGGGATGATAACAGTGAGGGATGATAACAGTGAGGGATGATAACAGTGAGGGATGATAACAGTGAGGGATGATAACAGTGAGGGATGATAACAGTGAGGGATGATAACAGTGAGGGATGATAACAGTGAGGGATGATAACAGTGAGGGATGATAACAGTGAGGGATGATAACAGTGAGGGATGATAACAGTGAGGGATGATAACAGTGAGGGATGATAACAGTGAGGGATGATAACAGTGAGGGATGATAACAGTGAGGGATGATAACAGTGAGGGATGATAACAGTGAGGGATGATAACAGTGAGGGATGATAACAGTGAGGGATGATAACAGTGAGGGATGATAACAGTGAGGGATGATAACAGTGAGGGATGATAACACCTCTCACTTGTTGTTGACGAACGTGTTGAGCGAGCGTTAATGTGTAATGGCCTGCTACTCGTGGTGAATGGGATAATTATTTATCACATTGCCTGAGTTAAAATGCGTTTGATATTTCAACGCTGCATGTATTGTTTCGATAAACTCTATTTACGCGAGCGTGCCAAACAGCTTACAAACCAGTTTGGCTCGTTATATGTGACTTGTGTAAATAACATCTGGCAGCCTTCAAGCGATCCTACAATTTAGGATTGTTTTTCATAGAACAATTGTCCGAGTACTCCGAGCGTTTCTTGTTTATGAATAACTTATGAATAACTTATAGTCCGATAAGTGTATAAATTTGCAAGGCTGTCATTATCAACACGAATAAATAAGGATGACGGGTGCAAACAATACTAGAGATATCCCTCCATCACCCTATTATGGGGGTGATACGGGCAAAATAACACAGCTATGGGCGTGAAAACGATTCCAGTTTTGTAATAATGTCCTGCAATAGAGAAAATCAAGTCCTGCAATCGAGAAAATCAAGACCTGCAATCGAGAAAATCAAGTCCTGTAATCCAGTCCTGCAATCGAGGAAATCCTATTTAATTACAAACGTTTGCAATCAAATATGTTAATGATATCGTTGATTTTTCTTTTCATACTGATCGAATTGCAGTCGGTCGAGCACGTAAAAGTTTTCACGCAAAAGCTTCGCTTAAGTATTTAAATGAGTTGACAGCTTTCGCTTTCACAATTAGTCACGGACTCTTAACTTGCTATGCGTGTACCTGCGTAAGAAGTTCAGTTCTCAGCTTGACAGCCACCGCCGCTTTGCACTTTGCAATCAATGCAATAAAAAAATTGATGTGTTTCTTCAGAGCTTAAAAAGCACGCGCACGCAGGAACATTGGGGGAAACCCTGCATTCAAATCATCCCTGTAATGTTGAAATCGCTAGCAAAAACATATATTGGCTCCGATATGCCATGCATTACATTTGAAATCTCACAGTTTGGGTCAATGACAAACATAGATGATCGATTGGCACCTGCCAGGTTGTGCACAGCAGATGCACCTCAAGCACCTATTGCAAACGAAAGTGTCTCTGTAAATAAGTTATTTTTAAATGAATATACAGTTCCAGGAGCAGCCTCAGGTGTGTGGATAAGAGGACTGATCTCTATGAATCTCCATAATTTTGATTGCTGTTCGAAATGAGCTCTCTTACAATAAGTAGAACCAAATTTTTTACGATATAATGAAAATGCCTCATGTGGTAGCCATGAAAATCACTTTTTCTTGAAGGAGTCAAAAGTTAAAGTACTTTGTTTATCGACACGTACGATTTTTCTCCACACGCTTCTCTTGTGAATGTGAGAAGCCCCGGACAGAGACGGGACGTTAAACAAAGTTTTATCATGATGGTGCTAACCCTTCGTTGACACCCAGAAGGCAGGGCCCTGGTGCTGCGGCTGCGATGGGTTATAACGCGGCGTCGGGCGGCGCAGAGCGCGCTTCCGATGGGCGCTGTTATCTCGACAGCAGCCAAAGTTTGGCCCAAAGTGGCCAAGAGGCGCCGATAAAGAGACACTCGAGAACAGTTTATAGCGGCTCTGGTGCGCTGTTATGGAGCTACAATAACAGCGCGACGGCCAACCCTACCTCAGTAACTGTAACTCCCGTGTTCGCTTTCGCTTAAAGTGAAGTTCACAGGTCTTTTGTCCCTCCACATGACAGTTGGTTTCTTGAGGACTTTCCAGGTGTACGTAACCGTGGCTTTCACAAGCGTTTCGTGCATTTATGTGACAGTGAACAGCGCAAGTCTTTCTCTTCCTCACGAGGCTACCGATTTTACAATCCTTTCATCGCTTCACATTAAAGCGATGTTCATGGCCCTGTTAACTCTTAATTAGTAATTGAGGGTAGAATTGTTTTAAAAATTATGCCAACTTCCCTTCAGTGATTAATTCACTCTTTCACATCATTTGAACAAAATTTCATTATTAGCCTAGTCCTCAGAACACAACTCAAAAGTTTGAGAGCACTTTAGCTGGTAAACCTTTATCTTTCCTGTTAAAAATTTCTCGTCCGAGTTCCTGTGTTAAATTGTTCACTTTTGGGATATTTTTGCTTCAGTGCTCAATTGAACAAGGAGAGGGCTTTCAGTGGCCGAGGAATCATGGGGTATGTGGGTGACTGTCGCGAGAGTCGAACGTAACTGTCGATAATTCCACGTCAGCATTCGACAGAGCTAACAAAGCGCTAATTCGTGGGTAATTATTACTCTCCAAACGGCCGTTACTCTGCTTGTGTTGGGAAAATTCGAGGGCTTACAATTCCTAACACTCAACTCGAATGAAGCATAACCTTTTTGAAGCTTTCATGGCATGTTTGATGGGAGAAAAACAAATGAAAACATTTCATATCTGCAGTTGATTTTTGAGCGTTTTATCGATAGTTTTTCATCATTATTTCATACATCATAGTAGTTAAAAAAGAAAACACTACACAACCGTTTGACGTCACCAAATGACGTGGTCTCCACGCGCAAGCTCTTCTATTTTATCATCGAGCATCAGCGCAAAATCGAGCTAATCATCAGATGCGATTGAGCTCAGATTCAATCACCAGCGCAAGCAGAAAACCTCACATGTTCGAAACCGTTTCTCGTTCCCAGTCACGAGGGTACGTTTGAGCGTGAGAACCCGTCTCACTTGAGAACACATTCATCATCTTCGTGCTTTTCTTAGTACAAGGTGTGAACAAGGCACCCCCCTCCCACCTCCATGACCCCGACTGATAAGGACCGATGAGCAGCAACGCTGGAGGCCGCCCTGAGGTAGGCTCTTGGCTGACCAATTTATCGTCTACCAATATTGTAGCTCTCTTCATGGCCTGTTTGTTATACCCATTGTCGATTAAGTGGTCGTGCTGGAGAAATAGGAGGGCTACTACAAACAGTGTTCTGTTTCTCTAAGAAAGACCTGATGCAACATTGCTGATAGACTCCATTACGTTCACGCAGTCGAGCTCTCAGTGCCTCTCGAGGGAAGTATGTAGGCCAATCGCTTCTTCTTCTGAAGATGTCTGCGTTGTTAGAGTCAGTAAGTCGCAGCTCAAGTGCAATTCGAGAACAAAAGTGCAAGTATAAGCTTGGTCCAATAGTTTTAATGAGTTTGTCAGTTTGTTTACTTAATCAGTTTGCTCATGACGTGATTTGCAATTTCAGATGCAGTACCTATTTTACCCAGTGAAATACATAATTCCTTCTGTTTCAATATTTATTACGTTAGTATATATTATAAAAATATTACTACTTTATTAAATTAGGCATGGTATAGCTGTTAGTTTATTGGCTACATACATGTCGCTCATCATGATCACGGGTACTTAGGTGAGAGTTTCAGTGGAGCCTAGAAGGGGTTTCAGTGGAGCCTAGAAGGGGTTTCAGTGGGGCCGCGAAGGGGTTTCAGTAGGGCCGCGAAGGGGTTTCAGTGGGGCCGCGAAGGGGTTTCAGTGGGGCCGAGAAGGGATTTCAGTGGGGCCGAGAAGGGGTTTCAGTGGGGCCGCGAAGGGGTTTCAGTGGGGCCGCGAAGGGGCTTCAGTGGTATCGCAAAGGGTTTTCAGTGGGGCCGAAAAGGGGCTTCAGCGGGACTGCGAATGGGTTGCGCTGCATGTTTGGTCACAGTTTGGTTCAGTGAGGAAAATTTCAAAATTGTTGATCATTGCCAGGACTTGGACCTGCGAGTACGAGAATTCAATTATATTTTTAAATATAATCGAAATTTAAATGACCACTCTGGTTCTGCTTCTTTGTTTATTTTATGCTAGGTGAGTTACTTTTATTTTTACTATTTCATTCATCTCCTTGTCCCTGTATCCAGTATACAAATTTTCTTACATATGCCCATTTTTGAAACTCGAATTTTACCCGTAATTTACTTGCGGATGATTTTGTTAAAAATCAAAAGCGTGCATAGGAAAGGAAATTTTTCCTCTGTTCTATTGTCTTATTTTCTTAAGTCACAATAATGTCAATAATAATATCCATAGAAATTTATCAAAAAACCGCTTTTGATAAAATTTACGTATACCTCAGCTACGAATTGATAAGATACAGACCCTGTAATGAAAATTACAAATTATTTTCACTGTTTTCCGCTTTCAAAACCTATGATCGAAGTTCAACTCAATCTCAGGCGAGAGCAGGGCGCATCGAGGTGTCCAGAGACAGCCGAGCTCGCGTGGCAAACCTGATTTCAACTGCGACTCTTAGAATCGGCGGGTACAGATTTTTCCGAAGTTTCCCTGTACCGGGTAAAAAAATTCTGCGCATGTTCAGAGGTTTTGAGTAAATAGTGGGTGCCCTAACATATGCATACAGTGTAGTGCTTTTTTAAAGCCCATGTGTATGTAATGAACTTGGTGTTTCACGACGAGCCCATCAACGGCACCTTATTATATTTTAAAGGATGCAAAATTTTTTCTTCCACTTGAATACGAATGAAATTACGGAAAATACCAAGACAATGCAACGAGTCTGAAATTCTTCACGTAGCACATGGTTACAACAAATTAAAGTTCTTGTCCTTACAGACGATAGAGCATCTCACATCCCCACGCCGCTCAAGAAAAAGACTGCGCACTGGGTAGATCATGTGCCCCAGAAACCATTACGATGCTACAGTCTGCCGAGAAGAAGAGAGTGTTATCAAGCACAAACAAACGCGGCTATCTAGCGGAAAGAGATGCAGGTTCTGCCGGTGGTAAACATTTGTGATAGAAAGGCGCATCTGCTCAACTTCAATCTTTAAACACGTTCTATAAAGTACACCGCTCCTCGTTTTCCTCCCAGCCACCGGAAGATTTACTCTAAAGATCCTGAGATGGGTTGAACGTCTTGCGCCTAGGAAAAGTTACGTCTCGTTATTGTGAAGGTGTGCCAAACGCCGCAATTGCGATCTTCAGATGTGTTGAATGGGTCACCTTGCACGTAACTAAAGAAATGTCTTTTAAATAGATTCTAGCGTTTAGCCAGCCAGTCTGGAATGAAAGCGACACTATATAGTGGCTAATTGTGCTAAAAATACGTCGCCAATAGTACAACTACACTGCAATTATCGCACAAATAACTGTTTCATTACAAAAATGAGGGATATTATAGAGCATAGCAGAGCTAGTATTAGAAGACTTCAAATGAGTTTGTTTGATAGTGACACCAGAATGTAGGAAAAATTCATAGAACGTTCAAAACATCTAAGCTGTAGGTAGCCTCCTCTAATATGGCAGATGGACTTTAGTAAACCACCCGCACGCCGACAATGGTTGGTTGTGCGTGAGGCAAGAATGAAATTACCTTCATAGAGGATATCCTGACAGGAGTCACCTTCATGGAGGATATCCAGACAGGAGTCACCTTCATGGAGGATATCCAGACAGGAGTCACCTTCATGGAGAATATCTTGACAGGAGTCACCTTCATGGAGGATATCCAGACAGAAGTCACCTTCATGAAAGATATCCAGACAGGAGTCACCTTCATAAAGGATATCATTAGAAGGTTATAACCAACGCAAATCGGCGGTAAATCCCAGTAGCCACGCGACACAGGCGTTTGATTCAATAATTATAACCTTTCATTACTTAGGATTTTTGCATTTTTTGCTCTGTGATGATTTTCTCTATTTTTTCAGAAAATCTTGTCGAGTACACGAACGTAAAGTGTCTGACTAAAGCAATAAAGTTTGCTTTCCTGTCTTGCTTACGCTTTCAAAGACGGCAAAAAGAATAAATTTTTTAGTATATTCGAGTTTCATATGCTACGGTGCTACGAAATCCACCTCGTTAATTCATCAATGTATAGGTTCAGCAAAGTTATATCTATAAAATTATTTTCAGTTTTCATCTATCGCTCGCTAAATTCTTCCTCTAAAAATGTTATCAGAGCAGCGTGCACTTCGCCCTCATAATTTCATTCGACCAGCTGTCAAATTTCAACGAGCCTAAAATTGCAACTCATTTTTAGATATAGCACTCGCGCCCGACCTACACAGTCGCTTAAAAACAAAACAGAAATCGAAAATTTACCCGCGGACCTAAGGCCAGACTGGAAGACGTATAACTTATGGCTTGTGTCAGCACTTTTGCAATATTCGCAGCCTGGATATTGGGTCGTGTCAAAGTGTTAGGGGAACTCGAATGGCTGCTCGCAATGCTACGCTTTTGCTGTTAGGCCGTCCAGTTTGCTCGGATTTTTTTTTTCAGTGCCAAGACAAGATTCACTGGGGCCACTTTCGTCGCGTACGCTGTTTTGCCGAGTGTTGCGTGCTCGTCGTTCAGATTTTCAGATGTTCATGCACTAGGAAAGAGACTGGGAAAATTTGAGTCCGTTTGCTCGAAAGTTTTATCACACAATCGGCACCTTAAAGTATTGTTGATTTTATAAACCCCGAATGGACTCTATTTTTCTCATGAGAATTATTTGTGCTACTGAAGGCCATCGTATTAACTTTTATAAAGAACTGTTGATTTTATTCATGTTCTTATGGCGAAAATAAGCATTAATTTTATTGTATTGTAATGATATGGGGACGCTGCATCAAACCGAGTCGCGCTGTGTTTTTGCGGCTTTTGTAGGAACAATAAGACTTCATATTATTATTTTTTATCTGTTGGTACTTGATAATGAAGATCATCCCTCAATGGGCTTCTACTTTCCTGAAAACGATACAATTTTCAGGACCCCCGTGCTCGCATCCACTGCCCTCATATTGTTCGACTGTGATTCACTCGTCATTCGGGTTCATTTGATCACATGGAATGACCTCCTAAACATTCAGATTTACACCGCATCGAATATTTCTGGCATGAGCCTGAGAAAGAACTGCATGCCCCAACCCGTCTTCCATCACCATCGTGAGTTGGACTAAAAACCACAATTGTGAGCAAAATTAAAAGCAGAGTCCCTGTAATGCCTTGTATCATTATTATCACGGAAGATATAATCTATATATCGCTTGAAAAGAGGTCCAATAAGTTATTAAAATTTATGGCTTTTTCATATCTCTCAGAGCATGTTTTTATAATTGAAGCACAAATTCTTTTGCAAGACAATATGTATACCACGAAATCAAATGTTCCTCGTAACACCGCTATCGTGGGACGACACAGCTGGACGTTCCAGCGCCAGAGCAGTTCTTGAGTAAGTTTAAAGAGTTTGGGGATCTTGATGAGGAATGGCCAATTTTAGCAGGATGTGGCTCCTCATCACACCGCAGGGGTGCCATTGCTTGCTCTCTAAATTCAAGATTAATGATTCTAATGATATTCAAGGCCGAAGTCGAACAACTTGCGTTTTTTTATTGTAATTGGTAGTTTTATTCAACATGTAGAATATATAGGTAGGCAGAATACGTTAAATTTTCTCAAGCAATACCCTTAATTTTCAGGAGATGTGTCATACGGCCACACGACACACAAAGGTATGCCGTAATGTGGCTCAAGACACATTTTTGTGTAATGGGCTTGTGGCGAGAGCTTGACTCACTCAAACGTGTCAAAATTCATAGTATTTTGCCTGAGTACACGTACACACGACCCTATTTGTGGCTGACTATGATTTTTTTTATCTGCGAGGACACCGCATCACGTGAATGATAAATCGCAAAAAAATATTATGAATATCATGTCTAGAGGTCAATTTTCAAGGATGTCAAATCCAGCTTCAACAGGAGTCCATAAATCTCTTCTACTCTGAAGTGATTGACTTCACGAATCCCTTCCACTCTGAAGTGATTGAGTTCACAATTCCCCTCCACTCTGAAATGATTGATATTACTTGAGGTCCCCGACAGTTTCAGTCCCACGAAGGGTTAACTCTGCAGACTCTAGCTCCACTTAACGTGAATTCCTATGCTAAAATCCAGCGCAGCTAATTTCACAGAGCTCACCGGTGAGCGCAGTGGCGCGGTCGTAATGTCCGTTTTTGAGCATTACTACCGAGACCTGCAAGCAGCCACTTGCCCATTTCACGCCTGTAGAGATTATCTATTCAATACTGCCAGAATACGTCAGAAAACTACCATTGCTGCGAATTACCAAAGCCTACCGCGCAACTAAGCAATTTTTTTATAAGGATACGGCTCATGTTACGACTGCACTCATTTGTATTAGTAATCTTCAATGTAGACTCACCGATTATTTTTGTCCTCGAATAAATTAAACAAAAAGTCACGATCCTCGTTGTAACCTCTCGCGAAACTTCGTTCACCCTCGCGATATGACGTAATTCTGAGATTCGCTCGCACTTCCTCTTTACACGGGCTGATGACCCACCTTGTGGTGTCATTTGAATCTTTTGTGTTGCGTTGAATGCGGTGACATCGGCAGCGGCTTCTCAAGTCGCTCATGAGCAGCATCCCGGGCGGTGGGGTTCAAAAGACCGCGTTAAGTGCAGACTTCCTGGAGGCGCTGCAACCCATCGGTAAGGCCACTGACAGCAGCGACGCTAATGCTGTCATCGCTGCTTATACGGCTGCCCTGCAGCTGTAAATGTGCAGACGGATCGCCACTTCACATGTGCCGCGTTGGTCTGAGGAGGATTGGTTACCAGCTCCAAGCTCGGGCTTCCAGTGCTGTCAGGAAAAAGTCTGTTTTGGGTCGACGAAAGAACGTATTTCTCCAGACACTGCAGGTGTTACATTTTCCTTTCCCGAGATAATGAAGTTGTTTTTCAAGGCTTTTTTTTAATGTGCCGTAAAGACGCGTAGCATGCTCGAAAAATGTATGTTCCAGAAATAATTTTACTGTCGCAGTTTCTGTAGAAAACTTTTGTAGACATATGAATTATTCATGCATGGTTTAAACACTGACATTCACTGTTTTTTTCCGGGAGACGGAGCTTGTAGGATTTTCTTCTAATTTTGAAGCTGCAAGCGCGGTGAGAATCTCGTGTACGAATTTTTAAAATCGACAATTTTCAACGTAGTGGCATCAATTAGTACTTGTAACGTCTGCTATGCATTGTAGTTATTGAAATTAATTTGGGGAGTATTAACGAAAAGTTTACCTGATGTTGTAAGCACATTTATGATACCCGCTCATATGGGCGTTAGAAATTATTCAAGCACATCCGGAACGTCTTGTCCATCATCTTCGGTAATGCTTTTGCTATTAATTATTATTTTTCTCCATTTCCATCAACGCCTTAGCCAACGCCTTTGGCATTTTTTCCAATGCTGGGTTAAAATCTCTCCCAAAGCCTTGACAAACGGACGTGAGAACTTCAAGACTTTGACGCTTTGCCAATGTCTCGCCAATATAATGAGAAAGCTTGCCTTGCAGCAGAAAAAACATTTTCATGACTGAAAATAATATAACTCTCTAGTCAATTAGTAACACAATTCTAATCATCGTGCTCTCAAAATATTCACCAATCCATCCGATAAATACGATATCTTTCAGCATTATGTCGACACAACTTAAGTAAATCATTTACAAGAATATCTTTGAATTTTTTATTAGTCTTCCTGTCCTAAAAGTTATCATCCCGTTTATAAATTTCTTATGATGAGCATAACTGTAAATTTCAGCACACAAATCTAATCGGTAATTTTATTTCAAGATGCTATTGGCGGGTCTCTTACTAACGTATATTGAAAACAATAGGTACGAATAGGGAATTTGGTTTTCTAGGCCTTTTTGTTCGTTATTCAGGCAATAAACACATTGGGTAGATTGTTGAGTCCCCAATTTATTCCTTTGAACGATCTACTAAGGAACTTAGATATCGATTTTTAAGTTCAGAGGAGCACGATGACTTAAAATTAAATCAATTCATTTTCTTTTACAGAGGCAAAAAATTACACAGCAGGAACCAATGTAACGCATATCTCAGTATAAAAATTTACGAGTCATGCGGCACTTCGATTTCAAAAAATAGCAACTCACTGTAGTCGGCTGTACCCGCGAGCCTGATTGAAAGATATTCAGTCGAACACTTCTTCCACATTCCCAGGAGATTTTCAACCTCTTTTCCGTAATCTTCGAGTCCAGTAAATGAGCTCGCGTCGTAGTGCAGGCCGTGGAGCATTCGCATGCAGGCTGCGCCTCCTGCGAAGTGAACAAATCTCAATCCGCCCCAATGTGCGCTCAACTTTTCGAATCCCAAAACAAAGAACGCTGATGATTTACTTATTTGTTTGGGGGTTTGGGAGCCATTTATCTCAGAATGGGTTTGATTTATTCAGCACGAGGTAAGGAGTCGTGAGGAGAGCTCTGGAATAAGGATTGTCGAGAGGCACCACCTTCTCTCAAGCCTTGATGAAAAGAAGCCATTTGCATGACCATGGTCCAGGCCTGACTTCGCCTCCTACTTCACTTCTCTTGCTCCTCAGAAACTCCTGGTGCTCACAGACGTACGAGTTTCTGGCGGTGAGCGAAAGCTTGATCTATTCGGCAACTTGATATACACGCGCAAGCGCAAATGAGATTCTCTCAGTTATATTAAAGAATCTGGCAGAGCTTAACTGTGTCTCTCAGAGTATTTCGCTTCAAATTAGACACTCTCTTGACATCATTTTCTCTTTTCTGTTGATAAACCATGTCGTTTCTATAGCGGTAAAGCCAAGCTCAGATAAGATCAATTTGAAGCACCTGGGACGTTTAGTATTTTGGTTCATTCAATAAAGTTAAAAAATAATAAATGTTACGGTTGTTGATTTATTTTCAGACTCAAGTTCAAAAATATGCCGAAAGCCAAGGTAGATATACGGACATGCATCGAGAATTTACCACATAAACACGTCGAGGATTTACCTCAAATGCCGCACATAAAAGTCACGATTAAGACAATCACAATTCTCGAGTCAATTGTTCCTTTTTAGTACTGCAACGCCCGCTACCACGTGCACACCTTCCCCCCCCCCCACACATTTCCGTTTTTCCAGGTAGAGATGAACGCTTTTAAAGCTGTTCCAGATCTGTCACTGGAATGATGGCCAGAGGCCCTCATTACAGAGGACATCTGTCCGAGCGGTGAGCCGACGGTACCCTTGCGACCAGTCGCGTTACAGGCAGGAAAACGACATCGATGAAATGAACTTGTGGAGGTATTGATTTCAAAGAATGTGTATTTATTTATCTTAAGCGTGAAACGCCGACCTTGAGTGGTAAACTAATTCATCGTGCACTGTAAAAAACTATACCGTGGATTGACTAGTCGCTGCATTAGAAGGAACATAAAGAATGTATGGTGAGATAAAAGCCGACTTTATCAATGACCTCTCAAAATGTATTAGTTAGATTTCTCTCGTGTTTCGTCTCGAAAAAATGTTCTTTCGATAGCTACTATACATATGACGTCGCACACCACTTAGCGCTCAATGTATATACTGCCAATAAGATTGCTCCGATTAGGCTTTGCATTCAGGGAACTTAATTATGTCTTGTATAGCGTTGCACGTATTTTGAGATGCGTACCTCACGAAATTAACATGTTAATTTTTTAAGGGACTATACCTCGTTTTCATTGCAAAATTTATACTAAATTTGGAGCTCACAATCAAGTGATCCGTAATGTTCATCAAAATTCTAATTCAACACTCCAAAAATTGGGTAATAATGATGTGCTTCACAATAAAATCAAACTGAAAGTTGCAAAAATAAACTTCAAGTTTAGTCCTGCATTTGCTGGAGTTGGAATGCAAATAAAGCTGTCAATATAGGTGATATAAATAGAGTGCCCACGCTTTTAAGAATGGATCACATTCATTAAGCAATCGGTGACGGCCTCCAAAACGCGGTCACCTTCCCTACACGACCTACAGCGAAGGCCGGCACCTACAGCGAAGGCCGGCACCTACAGCGAAGGCCGGCACCTACAGCGAAGGGTGCCGGCCACGTCACGGATGCCATCCAATGACGCTGCTGACGCTGCTTCAAGTTTGATAAGAGTGACGCCACCGCAGGTTGGTAATGAAAGTTGGGAGCGTGAGGCTTCGTTGCACGTAACGTGAACGCGAACGTTAGTAATACCTAACGGGAATGCGAGCGTTAGTAATGCCTAACGTGAACGCGAGCGTTGGTAATGCGTAATATGAACGCGAATGTTAGTAATACCTAACGTGAACGCGAGCGTTCGCGATGCATAATGTGAACGTAAGCGATTGTGATGCGTAATAGAACGCGAGCGTTTGTGATGCGTAATATGAACACGAGCGTTTGTGATGCGTAATATGAACGCGAGCAATTGTGAAGCTTAATACAATATGAACGTCAGCGTTTGTTAAGGTAGGCGTTGACGAGCGTATGCGGATGTGGAGAAACTCTTCATGAGCCGGTCAGTTTAAGCTCTTTGTTTCAGAACAAAGTGGAGATCTAAGAGATGAAGTAATTCTGCCGAAGCATGGAATTCATATTGACAAAAAAATATATTTTAGCATTCAACAGAATGATGGTTGATCAGAGACAGGCGCTCACGCGGAGGTTTTGATAAATATTTCATAGAACCCATCTGAAAAGCTAACGATTTTCGGTCGGAAAATATTCAATATTTTAGTCCACGAAAAAAACTACAACGATCCTATTATTACTGAAACGACTGACGATTCAATCGCAACGACGGAGCCTTGTCCTTAATAAACACACAAAGAGGGTCAAGCAGGAGACCGACCTGGCCCACCAAGGCTGGCCAGCAATACCCACCAATCTGAGATACGTTACCGTCATTACAGCGCTGCCGCCTCAATCTGATATCATTCGTCGAAACGTCTGGCAAACGGTGTCGGTGTACTCATGCCTAATTACAGTCAAATTTACGAGGTTCAAATTGCTAGATAAGAGCTACAGGTCTCTTGTCATGCTCTCCACTGCATTCGTTGGGTAATTGGAAGCGGTGCTCAAGCTTGAAATCTCGCTGGTGTATCTCATTTCTTATGACGCCAAATTGAGGGATAATTTCTAGAGACAAACTTCTGCTATCACATGGTCGTTTGTGCAACCTTTAATTGAGAGGTTGTTTCTGTTCGAACTCAATCGTAGATGCGGTGAGCTCATAATGGAATGAAGATCTCATGGATATTAAACTGGTTAATGACTTAATATATTTATAATCAATTGTGCAGGCACGACGTACCATGAATTTCTTGAAACTTACAGTCGGTAGAGAAAATCCATTGTAAAAAGACGTAAATTTATTCAATAGAGATGATGATGAGACCAGATTTCATGTTTATATCTGTAGAAAAGCTGAGTTCTAGATTTCTTCGATACTTTCTTCATGTTTTCTTTGTATTGACCACCTCAATTCCGTTACTCAATTTCCCCTACGGGGTCAATTTAGCAACGATTAAAAATCCCTATCAAAAGTTTTTTATGCAATTGTTAAGACTGCTCATTTTAGGGACGAAAGGGACATTTTATGACCTTCAAACGCGAAGAAAGTGAAGTCGATGCTTTGTAATCGCGTTCGTGCGCGTCGTACGGACGAAATTCATGACAATGACTCGCAAATGCGCCACAAATGTAAGTGTTATGTTACACTTTTCGGTCAGTTTTTCGAAACTCTCGTAACCCGTCTAACGTAACTCTACAGTATTTCATGGAAAAGCATAGTTCCCTCTGACTGTTCATTAATTTTTTTATGAATTGGATAAGATCATATATAAAATATCAAATAAAAATGACGTACACTTTGATAATTCGGCACCCAGAGCTGCCTAACTAAGCATGTGTAACCCGTTACTTCACATGTAACCCGTCACTTCAGGCTCTGAAGGACAATAAGAACATATTAACGTGTATAATTAGGCACTGATTTATCAATCTATATGTTAAGAGTGCACTAAAGGTTCTCATTAAACTCGGGATCCCATCTCTACACATGCGATAGTGCCTTCAGCTACAGCACTGAACTGACGAGGAAGCCTGATATACCCATATGAAGGGATATCTTTGAGTGCATACTGAATCTAATGCATCTTAAAATTCGTTCGACTAATACACAATTGTACATGATCATAATAAATTATCTCGTTTTTTCTTATCTATGTACAGAATGACCACAAGAGCTGGAGCCCATATTGGATCTCAAGATATTCGTACTCGCGTTTTACTTGAGACGTCTACCATGAAAAATTAAAAAAGTGGTTGCAGGGTAAGTTTTGAGTAAGTTTATTAAACTCACCATGAAACGCAAGCATGAAAGGCACATCCTTCCTACGTAAACGAACATTTTACTGAGATGACCTTTTTTTGTCAATTCCTTTGAGTTTCAGCAACAACTTTCTGTTCATTTTCTCCCTTCAAGAAGGAAAGCTTCAGACATGCACATGATTCTAACTTTTTCTTTAAATGAACTCTTTTGCAGTTTTTCGTCATTGTGTTAGGAATACTTCATGTCTTTATTTTTATCGAAGGGAGTTCTCGTAAATCCATTATTACTTCTTCTATTTGTTTCTCCTTTACTTAGTTTATTACAAAACAGATAAGCATTACGAGAATAAGACTTTCAAAATTACGAATATCCAGCAGATTAGTTCTAAAAATGGACGACGCTTTCCATAGCTGGTACTTGCATCCCGTGAAAATAACGAATATCATGTCACTGATTGCACAGCTTTCCCGAATAAAGTATTATACACAGACACCTGCAAGATATGTATGTATTTCGAGGGCAAAGTAATGATTATGTTATTTCAATCTACAGAGTGGCCGAGAACTAGGACGAGCTATTAGTTTCTGCTATTTAAATAATAACATTTTGACCAGATTGTTCCATTATAATGGTGCGTAATGCATTTATATGATTACCATTCCTTCTCAGACGTTCAATCTAGTCCTCATGTCTCAAATTACGACATTAAGATGTGTACAAAGGCATCGCTGGCGCTGATAAAAATTGAACCCAAAAATTCCATTATCAGTTTTACTTTTCGAGCTTCGATCGATGGGATTTGTGAGCATTGCTTGGTGTCCTCTTCTCTAACGGGAACCAGATGGCGAAATTCAGTGTATCAAGACAAGGACATCTTGAGGTCCATCACCCAGTCTGACTTCTTCGGCGGAACATCTATAATTATCTATAATTCTTACCTGCCGAGCATTTTTATCGATTATTTTATATATTGATCGCTGGGGGAGGAGGGAGGGGGAGTAATTCTCTAGAGTCTAGATTATGAATACTTGTCACCTTACGAAGAATGATCTTAGGATCATGCCACATTCTATGGGAGTCTCCAGGGTAAAATTTGAAATTGTTTCTTAGCCCAAGGGACACTTTTGCATAATTCAACAAAACTGAAGAATGCATGGGCTTTTTTTCTTCAGGTTTTAATGCTTTGAAGTACAAATTAGGTATGAATGGATAGCATTTAACTGAAGAATTAAATTCTAAAATGAAAATAGGTTCCCTGCGTACAATAAAATAAAACTCGGTGTACACACAGCGTTTGCATCTCTCAGGGAACTGTCTCGATTTCACCTGTATTTTTTGGACACAAATACAAGTGTGCATCCCTGACGACTCTGAAGAGCCTTGAACAGAACATCGCGCGTTACAAGAGCCAGAGGACGGAGCCTGCCGTCGTCGTCGTCGCAAGGGAAGCCGCCCTCACAATTGAATTCTTCATTTTCTGGAGCAGCCCCGCAGCGGCTGTGTAACCACGCGGTCGACGCTTAATAGAAAGTCTCATCCAAATTGAGACGCCCAAGAACTGGCCAAATAATTAAAAATTCTAAAAGTTGGGCTCGTTGTGGTGGTCGTGTGCAAATTTGACTCGCTCTGGCTCCTTCAAGAGCTCAATATATATGGTAAACCGGGCCTGTACGTACAGCTAGGCCTCCTCTGCGCCTCCTAATGAAGAGATCTAGCGCCGAGGAGCGTGCTCGAGCCCGAAGAGTGCTATTACTGATTCCAGGTCTCTTTGAGAGAAGATCTCTGTGTACAGCCACCGAAAGAACGGCCGGCTGGTCCCTGCTCCCTTTCTGTGTTCAGAGATAGAAGAGTAGAAGTTCTTTTATGCGTTCAGAGAAGGGCAGGAATGAATTGTTCTCAAAGAAGGTTTGATCTCTACTGCGGCTGAGTTTGTTCCCTTGTCGTGATTCAAGAGAAAAAGGGTAGACGACTTTTCAGTGTTCACAAGTGTTCACAGTCAGAGAGTTTGATCCCTTACAGTTTGTAGAAATTGAAAGGGGGGATCAATTTCAACGCTCATAAACATGATGATCAATCACAATTTCTCTCCTCACCACATTAATTGTTGCGAACAAAAATGGTCACATTGATGAGAATGCGATTTCCTCGAAATGTAACTCGTGAGTTGCCCTCAATGAACTTGTTTGGGCATTCTCACTGAGAACCTCGAGAGCCCAAAATTCAGGCTTTAAACGCAGGTTACCTCACAATGAACTTTTCCTCGCGGGTTACCCCACAATAAACTTTTCCTCGCGGGTTGCCTCACAATTAACTTTTCCTCGCGGGTTGCCTCACAATAAACTTTTCCTCGCGGGTTGCCTCACAATAAACTTTTCCTCGCGGGCTGCCCCACAATGAACTTTTGTTCAGGCATACTGACTGGGGAGCTCGTGAGCCCAAAATTCAGGTCTTTTTTAGAGTTAAGTTCAAAGACACGAAAAATAAACCTAGAAGAGTGGTTCTTTAGGTCAAATTTTAAGTCAGTATACTAAATGAGTTAAATTTCGAATGCCTAGTCATTTTGAAGATAAACATAGTTTTTTTAAACATCGATAAACACCTAAATTAGGTGAAAAAATTCAAAACCCATAGGTACATGAATATTAAAACGAGCAGGTGGTACGTGAATTTTAAATATTACTGTTGGGCTGCATGACATGCATATTTGTTCCGTCGAGGAAAACTGACTTGAAACGACGAATGAAGGTCGTGAATAAGGAAATTTGACTTCTGTGAGTACAATGAATGACTAAAACACGAAGTAAAATTGTTAAGAAAAACACGGAATTGTCATGTGACTTCAACGTATATTTGTCGTATTCTCCTCAATCTTATGGATGCAAATGAAAACCTTAGCAATGCTCGAACAATGCACTGTTGGTAGAAGTACTTAAATTAGCAAATAATTCCATGAGTTAACTGTGCACCCTGCGATGTAAGTCTTAGATGATTACGAAATGCATACTCTTGTTTCTTTTTGATTTTCTAGATTTTCGAGACTTTCAAGATCCTCAATATTTTTAAGATTTTCTAGATTTTCAAGATTCTCACTGTTCTCAAGATTTTTGAGATGTTTAAATTTCTCAAGATTTTCAAGATTTTCGAGATTTTAATGATTCTCAATGATTTCAAGATTTTTGAGATTTTTAAGAATCTCAATTTTTCATGATTTTCATGCATGTTACTTTCCCCGAACTCGTGCAAGATTGACAGCTAGGTCGACACTTATCAGGTGCACGGGAAATAGATTAATGAACTGCTTTCTCCACTATTCAGTGAGTGAAATTTTGAAATTTAACACACATACATTGAGTCGAAATAGAAATCATACCACATCGACTGAAAGGAGAATCTTACAATTTCATTTTGAACAAGTTTGAACTGGAACGTAACTCTTCTGAAAATATCCCAATACACACGGTGTGCCACAAAAAAATTCCTTTTTTCAAATAATTATAACTACGTCACCACTGGCTTTAGAAACTTCTATATAGCCTCATATTCACCACCATTCAACATATTTTCATCAGGTTTAACCATTCGGCATTTACAGGCTCAATAAAATAGCTTGAAATTAACTACGAATATTCGAAGCTAAGACTTCCTCATCCATGTCGATGAAATGAACATTTTGTGTCGCACGCACTTGTCGAAAAGACGTCGGCGGCTGTGGAGGTCCAACGTCCACCCTCTGCCAAAGGACGCGACCGTCGTCAGCGTGGTGCCCTCACGCCTGCCTACCAGAGGTCCGGGGCTGTTTAAAAACCAACAAAGTGCGTACAATAAAATGGTGTCCTTCCTTCCTGCCAGCTCTCCCCTCGACTTTTCCTTCCTGCTCTAATTCATATCCGCATTTTTTGCCACGAGCAGTGCGCAAGCGCGGAAGTGATTGTCATATATTAGAGTGCGGCGTGGGGCGGCGCTGCGGACATGGACCTGGTGGCGACTCATCAGTAAATATCAAGTTTTTGTAAGCACTCATTCCTTCAAAGTTTATTTGAATATTCCGATTTGCGATAAGAGTATTGGTGGTATTTTTTCCCAGATAACTTAGTCTCCGGGGTGCATTTTTCTTCGTTTTGTAACCTATCTGTCATGTAAAATGTGTATCTTCAACTTTACATTTGAACTTACAGGTATGTCTCAAGGCGTCATTCCAATTTCGTGTGTCGTTGAAGGCCTTTCCAATCTTAACTGTTACATGTCAACCAAAATGAAGCAACCATGACATTAGAACAGCACATATGTTCATAAAACCGTAGCTGTAATAATTCGTTGGCACCGATTTGTGGCACGAAGCGTTACCCGGTACAAATTTTCCGTCGGAACATTTATAATTGCCTCTAATTTTGGCCGCCCAAGCAATTTCATCAATTGTTTCACTAACTTATCAATACCACAAATAATTACTCGAAACGACACAACCAAACTATCACGGACGACACCTCCTAGGCCTCACTGCGACACCCAAATCATGTGACATTCCAACTTCGTGAAGAAAGGCTTCATGTTCTTCTTCATATTTAATTTCTTGAATAACGATACCGTTTTGCAATGTTATTTCTTTTTATGATTTCAGCACTGATGATGGAATGTGTATATTCTGAAATTCGCTATTAAATATGTTTACGGCATTTTTGGTTCTTCTTTTCATACTGGAAGTGAGGCTTCCCAGAAATCGACCTAAAAAAGACAAAGTTTAATTCCTTGAATTGAAAAGATAAATAGGAAATGCCCCCATGAAAGAACAAAGTCGTCACGTTGAACGAACATTCCGTGAAGAATGTGTTGTGCACGACGAGCTGTGAAGCACTTTGCGTTAATGAAGTGTGGGAGACAAAGTTAACGTCAGTTACCGTCTGTAGATAAGCCCTATCTAACTTTCTTCTAGGAGCATCTATAATTGTGCAAAATTTAGGCCACTTAAGGGATCTTATCAGTCATCTTACGAACAGATGAAAAAAGTTGGACTTGAAAGTTGCATGTAGCACAATATGATTACTAAACTTTTCTTCAAAATAATTTTGCTGTGGAATCGGGATATTTCACGAAAAGTCTTCGCTTGGATGCCGCATAGCAATACACGACCTTCATTTGGACAAACCTTATTTTAACACCTCGCAGATTTTGTTAAAGCCGCGCACACTGAGTATTTTCTCTGTTCCTTTGCTTATTATTAATCTAACACTTTTGAGACCCCATTATTCACAAAAATGTCAATCTCCTCCGATCACTAGGACTACCAATAACATGTGTTTCCCATCATTTACTTTAGCAGGAAACATTTACTGTCACAAGCGTTTCATCATGAGGTCATTCATCATTGAACATAATTCAGCGAGCTTCAGTATAATTCATTGTAATTCAGTATGATTCAGTAAGCTTCTAACCGTTAACGTCTTGTAAAAGCAATTCACCGCAGTTGTCATAATCCCCTTACACCTATTTGTCGTACGATGTTCCTCAGCTGAATTTCTCACAAACGCCTTGAGTATTATATTTCTGACTGAATTGTATTGTCATCATATGCTTTCGGTGTTCTACTCTCCATTCTGCCATTATTCTGTCTTCTAACCACATTCTGTGATTCACTAACCTGAAATTTCAGACTCATTTTTTTCTTTCAATTAGCAATCGGTTCTTATAATTTGCATTTCCAATTCCTTGTCTCATTCCCTCACCTTTGGTTGATAATCCCTTCCCAATTACTTCCTAAATCCCTGCTGCTCTGCCCTCACCATTCCCCTCATCATTCCCCTCACTATTCCTATGGCGCACCTTCCTCCTGTGCGAATGAGAACAACAACCCTAATTCTACCTCATGCGCGTAAACAATTAAATTCAGTCAAGTTTCATCTTCTCGGTAAATATGTATATGGTCATGGACATCTTTTCACTTTGCCTCTGACGATATATTTTAGCTTTGTCGCTAAACACGACTTGCCTTGAAAGGTGGCACATCAGTGTGTCCTGGGACGTAATGCCCAAACTAAGAAAAAAAATTTACGCTCTGAGCAATATCCAAGAAGGAATAAACATGATCTCCACGACGCTGTCAGTCGCTGACAACTGTTCGTTTCAGTTGTAATTTTTCAAGGATTCTTCGGACCGTATCCTAAGCCCCGACACTTTTACTATAGTAACACAAGTGCACATACACGTACTGTGTTCTGTGCAATCCTACTTTGCACACCGTACCTCAGAATAACGCGTACTTCTATCTGTACGTAGTTCCCACACTGTAAGCTGTAATAACTCAGTGAAGTGCATAATTTTGTTTGTATTCGAACCTCGTTTTTTGTCCATGTAGTTTTCGGTACATTCTGCTCTACTGCTCACTGTACTCCAAAGTCAAGTACAGCACACATCTTCCGTTACTCTGTTTTCATAATGTACAAGAACATCCTCCTACGCAGCTAATTGTACACAGTAGTACAGTATAGAATATATTCTTCTGGTACCACATCCCCACAGTGTAGCTCACGGTGGATAGTCCTGAAGCTTTACAGTGTACACAGTAGTACAGTATAGAACATATTCTTCTGGTACCACATCCCACAAGGTTGCACACGGTGGATAGTCCTTAGCTGCGTACACAGTAGCTCCGCACAGCGCACAGCTCCTTCAGGGCCGCGCCAAAATATTCTGCCGTCAAAGCCAGCATCTCGCAGCTAATTTATGAAGATGCTCTATCCCATGGGGCATTTTTTCATTTTGAAGGGAGCCGGAAAATTCTTAATATGATCACCAGTCAAAACCTGCGCCGGCCGAATCATGGCGTGACGGAATCTTTCCATTAGAACGACGCTACGCTGAACTCGTGTTAGAAGTGTACTCTTTAATTAGATTTGATTTACCTCAAAAAATCTTGTAAAAAGTGAAGTTTTCATGATCGGTTTTCTTTACTTGTATCTTCAAGTTAATTTATGCCGCCTTGCGTGCATTTATAATAAGCATTTAAATATGATCCGAAGATATTAACTACCATTTAATTGCATTGTGTGTAACTTGAATAACTTAGATCTATTGAATTTATATGCATCTGGCGCTTTAAAAAAATTGTCTAGTTAGAAATGTAGTCCTTACACCGACCAGAAGCAATTATTCGTCAGCGAAAAAATACTTCTCAGGGTTTTTACTTCTCCGCATTCAGATTACATTAGCAAAAATAACCATAATATTGTGAAATTATAGTCGGTGAAAATTAGAAATTCTACATAAATTAAAGAGCAGAAGGCAGACTCTCCGCCTACACCTTGTGCCATCGTACGCGGTTGTGGATGCGAACAGGGAAACCCATAGTCGATATTTGAGTGCTCAGTTTCCTACTTTTCGTACATGTGTGTTGCGCATATCTGATTCGATACGTTTGCTGAATTAGCTAGAAAAACAGAAATGAATGCTCCTCTAAGTACAGCTTTCTCTGTCAGAACTTTTGAAGCCCTCGATTCTAATTTCACGATTTAAAATGAATGTTATAGGAACGAGCGACGTTCGATCCTCACGACCAAAGCAGGAAAGCTAGACACTGCCATGGATGCCTTCGTTTTGTAAGCTTGAAAAGTTTTAATTGATTGCGGTATGTATGTTCGATTACGTATCGCAGGAATATAAAAAGCTTTTAATGACCATTTTGCGAAGATAATGGTACCGTGTTTCATATTGCCCTTGACCTTCGATCTGTTTGCGGAGAGTTACGTTCTCTGAAATAAAGCGAAAAGTTTCGAAACTGGAATTTATAACGTCAAACTGCGTCGCTACTTATGCAGAAATTCTCAGTTTTTGAGCATCGACTGGTGCGTCGCACGCAATGTTCAAGCAGGAATAAAAATTTCGTACATAAATGAAATTGAAATGAAAATATCCCGCATGCAAATTTCAAGCAGAAATAAAGATATGCAGCGTTAATAAGTCACAAATATCCCACCCACGAGCTTCAAGCAGATATGAAGAAATCCCGCAATAATAAAAGAATTAAATCCCACGTTAATAAATTAAAGATGTCCAGCATGCGTGGCCCATGCTCCTACAGAGGCATTTCTCACCAGACCGCTGACACCCTGTTCCATAAAGACATTTCGTGCTATTTTTTCCGTAGCAAATTGTTGGGAGAAAAAAATTTCCAATTCTGAGCTCCCAACGCAGTGTGAAGTTGACTCTTTATTACGCTTGTGAATATGAAATCAATGCTACAAGCCGAGAAGAAAATTTGTCCCATTTTTCATTCTTTTGTTGATTTCGTTTTTTCAGTTCCCAATGTTCCCTTTCTTGAAATATGATTTTTGTTTATCATAAGAGGAACAATTCCGCTTCGATTGAATTTAATTTAGTCTTTCATATTTATTTCAGAATTGAGCTTGTAATTTCAAATGTATTCCATGAAGCGAACTATGTCTGACCTTGCGAAATGATTTGGTCTATTGCATTCTTCATTTTATAGGGTTGTTAAATTTGAAGGGCCGATGTTGATTTTGAATAAAACACAAATTAGGTTCATGATAAGCCTGAATAACTTTAACGCGTTGCTCGATTATGTATCTTACCATAGTTCAAATTGAATTAGACTGAAATAGAGAAATATCAAATTAAATGCAGAAAAAAACTTGACGTTTAGGTGTGATTCACATTCAAAATCGGCCCTTACAATTTAACTACCCTTTATCATAAAATACGCGCGATAGTCAAAATGTCACTTGAAAATACTCTCAGAATTTATCTTATTTCGAGATTCAACGGCACCAACTAAACCTCCCAATAACGTGAAAAAGCACCACGACACTCAAGCAGTCGCGGCACACCCCAGCGCGAGTAACGACGCTTTCAACATTTTGCGGGAGTGATTCTTTGACGCTGAAGCGACTTGGCAAGCACAGAAATAAGTGCTAGGACAGAGTGTCGAGCAGTCACGGCTTCTCGCCCAGGCTGCGGGGCTCGTGCGGCCGACCATTCATGTGTTTGGTCACAATAGGCACATTATGGCGAGATTTTTAAGAAGCACGTGACCTCTGAGCGGCACCCGAGGGGAAGCGAATGGCCGTCGCCGCGGGAGGGTCGCCACGCGTGCGACGCTGGCGGGAAGAATAACGAGCCCCGATTCCCTCAAATCGATAGCACAAAAAACCAAGAAGATTTTTAATGTGCATCCCCAAGATCGCCTCCAGTTCGAATCGAGGAAGTTGAGGTCCTTTATGATTTTCGTGGCTCAGAAAGAGACGGGAAGATGGTAACATAGGGTGTCTACACTCGGATATCCCTTGTTTTCCTGAGGTGTACGGATTGTTATTTAATTATGAAGTTAATTTTTTTAAGGTAGACGCATCAAAGGCCCGAAATTTTAGATGTTTAAACTATTTGTCTTGCATGAGGCCTCGATAATTTTTTTTAGCATTCTGAGGTATTGTTTGTTATGCTACAAGAAAAAATAATTTATGGCTTATTATTTAATGAACCTGGATAATTTCTACCTTAAAGTGACCGTATTTCTTATATGTGTCTTGCGAATTTCATAATAATTCTTCACAACATAATCTACGCTGAGTGTGTTGATAATTCAGGTACCTATCAGAGGCCAAAAATTAACTATTAATAACCCCCATATTTTGAATAAATGTTAGGTAACAGTATCGTGCCATACAGAGGGTTATTTGAATTGTTTAGCCTTCGAAAAAGCAAAATCAAGACGAATCCAACGTCGAAACCTAAGAACTATGTAAATGTGCGAACGGGAGCGCGTTCCTAGCGCATATGAACGTTACGATCCTTTTCACTTAACCAAGCGTGTAATCGATGCACGTTCGAGGCAGATAACGTAGAGGGCGACGAACAAAGCGATCTGTGTTTTGAAGTGCCCTCAAGATGGCGGAACTAATTACTGTCACTGACAGACGCCCATCAATGATAGTCGTCACTCTCACCCTGCAAAATTAGCCATGGCTCATGAGAGCCAGGGCTGGACTCGCCGTCGTCGTCGTCATCCTAGTCTCATTGTTTTGCTGGGCATCTGTGATTACCTGTAATTATGTATAATTTTGCCCCCCCAAACGCGCAAGTAGCTGACGGATTGTTGATCACCAGCCGGGCGGCGTAAAAGTTAGAGGGGATGGCTTGTTTTAGCCTTAAATTGACGTTCCAAATCAGTGGTCCACAACCTGTGCCCCGTGGTCCTTTACAGGACCGCCAAGTGGCGTCTGCAAGACCGTAAAAGCGTCACAAATTCTTCTGCTGATCAAGCATACGAAGCTGCACACGTGGGCTACATGTAAGCCTGAGAAAAACCAAATGCTTTGATTTGTTTACCACTAGAACCCGCACACGCAGGCTTCGTTCAAACCTGAGACGAGCCGTACGTCTTAATGTGTTAATTCTCACTGGGCTGCGAGCAGTTAAAAAATTGGGAAGAAACCGCCGCCCAAGCAATCTTTGAAAACGGTTGAAGACCAGTGCATCCCATGTACTTGATTCTGCAGTACGTAGCCGTTGTTACGACTTACTTGACACATTATGGCGATCGGACGCGCTTTTTTATGAACATTGCACTGAACCAAGTACATATCATACCGAGGCATGTGTCGTTGATAAGGATTGTACCGGTGCAAATGTTTCTCATAAATAGCAAATTGAACGGGAAAATTTTTATTAGAGGCGTGCGCTTGTAATTTGGAGCATCGCGTACTAAAGAGTTCAAATAGTGCACTGGAGAGTTTTTTATAGCTAAATATTATACAAAGGCTTATAAACATCTGCGCCGAATCCCTCATACGTGCCATTGAGCTTTGGAAAACCTTTTGCATAATTAGTTCGAGTACGATGTCCCAAGCCGCACTGATTTGCCGCCTTTTCAGGTATGCCAGGTTCCCATAATCTTCTTTCCCAAGGGAAGCCCTCCACCCCGGGGAATCGAACCGGGGACCTTCTCACCCGGAGGCCAGCACGCTGTCCCTTGCACCACGGAGCGTGCACACATAGGGAGCTACGTGCAATATTCCAGGCGAATGAGCTCATAAATTTCTGATTGCGAATTTCTAGCGTCAGATAAAAACTTATTCATGAGCGAGGACTAAATGCCCTCGCTATTTTATTCAATATATGCACTCAAAACCGCGAGCACTTTTCCCTCGACATCTTCCACCCATTACACGAATTGAAGAGAGTGATGTGAACTGCTCGAAATTTCACTCTCAAGTTAATGCGTTTTATTGGAAAAAGAGATCAGTTCACAGGAACGACCTAAATAAGGGTTTTTCCAAATGCTGTAGCGGGGATTTGAATGGCCATGAAGATACTCTACATCATCCATTACCTCTAAAAATTTGACAAGGTGCACTGGGTCTAATCTAACTATTTTACTGCCTCATTATTAGGTTTTGAAATAATTGATTAAAATACTTGATCGGCAAATATTGTAGACATGTAACTTGACCACCCGTAACACGTTGGGTCACTATTTTAAAGTTCCGTTTGAGCCTCTAATGATTCTTTCAATTTCGTAACAAATATCCAAACCTTAAAAAATATAATTCATTCACTATAGTCCCCATGAACTATAGCCATGATACGTTGAAAAATAAACCTTGTTTAATTGCTGAGAGATGAGTTTTGAATTTCTCCACTATTTTGTTATAGAAGAGTGTGCATGGTTACAAACGTGCAAGATGATCGGAGTTTTAGTATTATGTAGATAGACGATGGAGGCTCCGGCGTGGGGAGTAGCGAGTGCGAGTGTTGGGGTAACAACGAATTGTTCGCAGATGTAACAGAGGAATCAGGGAATTGAAATTATTCACAGTTCTCTTGATTTCTTCGTGATGAGGCTTTTTCAAAATGGCACTGACGTGCGAGTACCTGAAATTTGCCATTTTACCTATATTTTTACCTGAACCTCATTGCACCTCATTGCAGAAAGCACATTTGAAGCACTTATCCCACAAAATACATTTGAAACACTTATCACACAAGAGTACACTTGAAGCACTTATCACACAAGAGTACACTTGAAGCACTTATCACACAAGAGTACTGAAACACTTATCACACGAGAGTACACTAGAAGCACATAACTCAAGAGTACACTAGAGGCCCTTATCATACGCGGGATCACATAGAAATGCTTACGCTGTCACACCAACGCAACGGTCACTGTATTACTGAGGTAACGAGTTCAAATTTGACCCATTCAGGTGTGTCAAAATTTCCAGAGTAGAGATTTTGTAGCGCAAGTGGTAATACGCTTGCCTCCTCGGGATTGATACTCCGGGGAGGAATTCTTCCTTTGGGAAAGGAAAATCTAGCACAGCATGACCGAAAAGGCGGCACTTCAGTGTGGGCTGGAACATGGTACCCGAACAAATTCGAAGGTTTCCGAGGTCCTGGGTTCGATTACTTGCTGTTGGAAATAACACTATACCTTGAGAGCTAGGTAACAGATGCGAGCAAGGCCCGAGATTAGATTTAATGACAAGTCCCCAGAACCGAGCAAAGGACTCGGCAAGTTTTTCATCTTCCTGCAATGCGTTTTCTTTGAAAAGCTACCCTCCGGGTACAAGAAGAAAACGTCCAGAGATACTATTGATATTTCATTTACACGCGTACCAAGATTCGTTAGTGAGATGCCAAGTCAGAAAATGGAAGTATTCTTTGCTATGACGAGGAGGCACGACTCTGATTCTGTTGCAATGTTTTAATTGAATCTACTTCTTGCAAGTAGGGACTACAAATAACGTGATGGATGAGTACGTGTATTTTAAACCTGGGCAGACGTTAGACCCTAAATGCCGCTGATATTACATAGACATGATAAATTGCCATGTGCTGACATCAGGCATCAAGAATAGGCATCAGACATTGAACATGTGCAGACATCAAAACCTAAACGCTGCTGGTATTACACATTCCACCAATTACCCTAACAGCCAAACACCTCATCGGTGTCGCTAGTTTGAAGCACAATTTTGATTTCTGATGTTTCATCTTGGGATGCTACTAGACTAACGAGATAAGCCGATCGTAAAAAAATTTTATTCAGAGCTATGAGCTCACACTTCCCCTCAACCTTCCTTATGAACGAGGATTTTAAAACTCTCATCGGCGGCAAAGTGTTAATTGTGAGGTCTGGTCTAGAATGCAGGACTTCGATTTATCTGCGTAAACTTAATTAGAATTTCGAATTTCATGAACTAAAACGTTGATATATGTAATGTGAGAGGTCAACAGCGGCATAGAAATAGCTGCTAGAACTAACAACCTAGTCTGGAAGACCCATTCCCTCCAGCGTGACTGCTTTAACATTAAAACATCAGGAATATTTGCATTACACGCTGCGATTATAGGAGGAAACATAGGTTGTTTTAAAAACAACACGTTCATGGATAATATTGATTTTTCGTTTGTTATTATATTGTTTCTATTCATTACTACCTCACCAATGCACTTTGGTGTTCATTTTTAAAACGGTAATCATGATACGCCTGCAGACAGCACTGACTTCTGTAGACGGTGGATTTTGAGTCACAATGGTTGCAAGCATTGAGATTCTGGTGCTCTTTTCATGGAGGTACTCGAATTCTTGAAAAAAATACGGCCCATTCATAAAGCAGCTAATATTTAAGAGACAGCGAGTAGCACGTAAGGCTGAGACTACTTCACCTAGCATAATTTTATTTAGTCCTGGGAGCACAGAACCTGAGCTCATAATCTAAAAGCACCCTCTCACATTTCGGGAGGCGTTCATCAGGAGTCTAGAGCATGATAATAACTAAGACTCCTTCATAATACAATGCCATAAAGAACGTGCTTCATCTCGCTATTCAGAGGGCGTCACTGCCTCCCCTCTTTTGAGCCTCGAAGAAGAGTCTTGGGCCGCACTCGCTCGCTCTTCCCTCCTCGGACGACTCGGAGTCTCAACGCAACACTCGGCCTCTGGATTACAGGGAAGTAGCATTAGCGACAACCAGATGAGGCGGCGGGCTCCAGAGATGTCTACTGCTAGCGCAGGCCGGTCTCACTTACACGTGTGCATCATGTGTGTATGATGTGTTGTAGAACTGCGTGTCTTCATTGATGCCGTATTGCCACGCGGGCAAGTTAATGGATCATCGAATGCAGGGTATTTATTTGGGCTGAGTTGGGACGTACATGTACTCGTACGGAGTACGTACAGGAATCTTTGAAGAATCTGCCGTGTAATTACAAGCTGCGTACCGTTCTCTAATATGGATAGCGGATAAGCATGTGAATGCAGTATAATTTACACAATTTTGAACTGCCCGAACGATCAACAAGTCTTGAATATGCTGTACGGACAAAATTTACAAATATACACACCTGTGATGTCGCATTTCAATAATAAATAAAACCATATCAAGAGTACGCGTAATTTTGGTATTCGCGTACTTTTGAATGCATTTGAATGACTTACGACGCAGAAGCAAGCTGTTGTCACATATACGCTCGTGGGAGACGACAAATGTTGTTGTTTTCACATATGCTCTCATGGGAAACAACAAATGTTGTTGTTTTTACATATACGCTCATGGGAGACGATAAATGTAGTCGTATATACGCTCACGGGGGACGACAAATGTTGTCACATATACGCTTACGGGAAACGACAAATGTTGTCATATATACGCTCACGGGAGACGACAAATGTTGTCACTTATACGCTACATATAGGCTCATGGGAGACGACAAATGTTGTCACATATAGGCTCTTGGGAGACGACAAATGTTGTCACATACAGGCTCTTGGGAGACGAGGAATGTTATCACATATACGCTCATTGGAGACGACAAATGTTGTCACATATACGCTCACGGGAGAGGCCGAAGACATGGCAAAGGGTGTCTGTAGCGGTGATGATGAGCATGAAAAACAATGGAATTTCATTTCAATCGCAAGACTTAAATCTTTACAACTAAACGGAATATATGTACTCTGAACAGAAGCTTTAAAAGCCACTACCGTAGGGGAAATGAGCCATGTACTAATTGGTGATTATTAATTAATGGAGGGGTTTCCATTACAACAATGAACTGCTAGCATATTCATTGAAAGTCCATCCAATACATTCTGAAAACTGTTCCTTTGCTGAATTACGTTTTCCCGTACGAAATAAGGCAAATTTTATGTATAACGAAAGCAACATTAATATGCACGTAGATCCGGCTACAATTCATATTCGATTAAATAGTATTTTCTGAAAAGGTTTAAAAACAGTCACTCTTTAAATAATCACTATTTTTACTCTAAATCTACTCGTAAAATCAATAATTAACCAGACCTAGTTGAACTTCCGATTGAAAGTCCGTGGACTTATGTCAGGCGTGTCACAGGTGGCCATCCACGCACTCATTGCATTTCATACCTTGCTAGTATTAGAATTAGTTTGGACACCATGTCCCAGGCCACGCTGATGTGCCACCTTTTTAGACCAGTCGTTTTGATTCTTGGATTTTGAAGGGAAACACTCCGCCACGAGGTACCGAACCCGGGATCTCTAGGCCAAGAGCCAAGCACGCTGCCACTTGCACAACGGAGCCACACATACAGTCACACGACTCATTTATGACACACACTCGTGTCATTCTCATGACCAGCGTGTGCAACATGTATGTATGTATGTATGTATGTATATCAAAAATTCATTGTATTTTGTCCCGGTGCAAAGGTACATATTTTTAATTACTTCAACATTTTCAGTTTCATATCTTTGTTGCATTGAAAAGCCGGCACTTTACTAGTATAACTCAGTGTCTATTTGTCTTATTCTTGCATTTCTCATGCGATACTGTCACGGTTGCTGTTAGAACACTGCAATGGTGCTGACTTTGTCAAGCAAACCCGTGAAAAAAAAACATGACAATGTTTTCATACTCATCCTTGGAATAACTTTACACAAGACTTCAAAAAAATAAGTGTCACAGGGTTGTTTATTTATCATCATGGAAATGACCCCCTGTATTGTGAAAAAAGTAGAGGAATAAAACCCTAAAGCTGCTCATACGGCAGTGTCATTCCAATGAGAGGGCGGGATACCAGTGCTGTCATTTTCCCCGCCCTCTAACAACTGAGCATGTCTTCGTAACAGGTGTAGCTGAAGGTCGTCAAAGCATGGCCCTATGCGGCTAAATTTTCTGCGTAAATACGATAATGAGCGAAATGATCATTCATTTGACACGCTGTAATGCGCGATTACCCGCTGGTCATGCGCGAGCTTCGACTGCGACTCAGTAGCTACTCGTAAAATGACAACGTAACTTCAGGTCCGCGTACGACGCCTGTTGTGGGACAGAGAATGCTGGGCCCTAGCGTGGTAATTGTGTGCTTGAAAAGTATAAGCCTTTCGATGGATTGGCGCGCAGAAATCTATAATTTTGTTTCATTTTGAATTTTCTTCAGCTATATAAATCACGAGCGAATGTTGAATAGATTTTTTTGACGTTTAACTCGAAAATAGAATTGCATTTTGACCTTGTAGGATTGAGTCTTAACGATCATTCGAACAGTGTTGCAGTTGTTGAAGTATTTCGACGTAGTTGAAAAGGGCTTAGTTACAGTTTTTCTGTCCGTGTATATCGTAAACGCATCAAAACAACCAACACAGATCTGCAACACACAACTAAGGTACTTTTCGTAGCATTGTTCTTTTCTGCAAGGACTAAACTCTTTCGATAATTATTGAATCTTAGTTCTGAAAATTTTCAGAATTATTCTGGTCCATCAAAATTTTGTGAATCTACAATTATATATAATTTTGGACTCCCAAGTGTTTTTATCAACTTCTTTATGAATGTATCGATAAGGGAACGAAAAAATAGACGGGGTATGTTGGACTGCCAATTTCTTGATGCAGTTAAATCTTTCAATAAAGTAATGATTCTTTAGTAATCAACGCAGGTTGAACGCTTAGGAACCTTTCCACTCTGTGCTCAGAGCTTTAATCCACCTATACGTCCACCTACCTGGATTACCGACGCGCGTTCGAGGTGGTTTTGTGTGAGATTCATTTCAAGCTCAGATCAAGGAATCCTCAGAGAGAAACCGTTGCTGCATTACGCGAGCAGCATCTCGAAAATAAAGCTATTAATACCTTTCCTGTGTATGTATGTGTGTTT
>VOMN01107350.1:0-12910 GCA_014899125.1 Orchestia grillus | reverse complement strand
ACCAGGGCATAGAGGCCCAAACAACTTCAAGATATTCAAGATATCAAGATTTAAAACAGTATAGTAATTTTTGATTAACTGCGAACAATTATTTTGCGTAAATAAGGTTGAATACCAGAGTCCCAAATATACATAAGTACTCTTAGTGGGTACTGTAAAAATGAACAGCAGATATGTATTGCACTTGTTAGTACTGGGTGATTCCAAAGACACTGCATTTTACTGCAAAATTCAACGGCGACTGTGAATCTGCCACTGTTCACAATTTCGCTGTAGTGTGTCCCAGCAGCGCGCCTCAAAGTTAACTGAGACTCTGTAAGAGTCGATGACGTCACAAAAGATGATGGATGGGGACATCGGTCGAACATCAAGGCAGGAACCTCACAGTTGCCATTACCTCCACTCCACGTGAGTGTGTTGCGTTGGTCATAGCAGCTTTGGTCACTTCGTAACACAAGTGATGGCGTGCTTGTGCCCTAGTCAGGAGCTCCCGGGTTCGATATTCCGAGGGGGAGTTCTCCCATTCAGAAAAAAAGATTAACACAGCATGCCTACAATAGTGGCACATCAGTGGGGTCTTTGACAAGGTGATGGCACTAATTCCGAAATAACAAGGACATAAAAACCGGGCGTACAAGGCTGCGGTGAACATAACATCAGAATATAAGTGTTTTTATTCATCGGTTGGAACAGTCTGGTGTATAAAGAACTCCACATTGAAGGTAACTAATGTTTTTTCATCCTTCTAAATCGTGTCGACTTGTTTTTTAGCTAATTTTCGTACACGAGAAAACCGTTGTTGATGCTTCGCAAGTTGTATGCAGTTCACGTTTGTGGGTGCCATGTTATATTTATTCGATGAAATTTCAAACCCAGCCACTCTCATTGACCTTATATGGTCATTTTGTCGTTAGAGAAATCGATGTTTTAGCTTTGTCAATTTTCATGACAGTTTTATCTCCATTGATCTATTTTCAATTAAATTTATTGAAAACGTATACTGTAATACGTAGCCGAATGTAATAGAAATGGTAGTAGTAGTAATAGGAGTAGAAGTAGTAGTAGTAGTATTAGTTAGTAGAGTAGTAGTAGTACTAGTTAGTAGAGTAGTAGTAGTACTAATTAGTAGAGTAATAGTAGTACTAGTAAGTAGAGTAGTAGTAGTACTAGTTAGTAGAGTAATAGTAGTACTTGTTAGTAGAGTAATAATAGTACTAGTTAGTAGAGCAGTAGTAGTGCTAGTAAGTAGAGTAGTAGTAGTACTAGTTAGTAGAGTAGTAGTAATACTTGTTAGTAGAGTAGTAGCAGTACCAGTTAGCAGAGCAGTAGTAGTACTAGTTAGTAGGGCAGTAGTAGTACTATTTAGTAGAGCAGTAGTAGTTCTAGTTAGTAGAGCAGTAGTAGTAGTACTAGTTAGTAGAGTAGAAATAGTACTAGTTAGTAGAGCAGTAGTAGTAGTGGTATAGATTGCAGTACTTCAGGGACTCAGACCACGTCGCTCCCACAGGGAAAGGACCTCTTAGCGTGGACTATAGAAAACGGGGAATTTATGTACGAGGTACGTTTCCACACAGGATCCCCTGTGCATAGCCACAGCAAGTTAAGAATGAAAAGGAAGAATAGACAAAGAGAGGTTGCAAAGAATGTGTGAATATTAAAGCAGGGAAAGTGGACACGCAAGCCATAGGTCCCGAAAGTCTTTTTATAGCTAAGGTAGCTTAACAGTGCCCGCTAGCTCTACCAGTGCCCATAACATAGGATAGCCATACCTAACAAACTTAAACCTATTGCTTATAACATTTTTATGCCCCCTTAAAGGCTGAAAATGTATTAACTCTTAGCGCGAAATATTCGCACATATTTTTTTGACTCAAGACGTGTTCAGTGTCTTCATAACTTCTGTTTAAGGGTGTCTTGATGCAGAAATACATGCAGGAATAACTAGAGACAGAGCTACACAAATAGCCATTACCAAGCGCCTCTGAGGCCGACTTGTCTGCATAGTTCAGCCGATGGCACCCAAGTATTGCAGATGCAGATACCCTCACGGAGCAGGAGTTAGAAATCCATTTAATTGCACAGCACCAGAACACCGGCAGAGCTACACCCACACAATGGAACTCGACAGCAGCTTGCTACTCTCATTAAGCGCATTCTCTCCCAATCGTCGGCCCTCAGTACTAATTTGGCATGGCATTTCAATGAGACGTGTGCAATGCAATGCACTTCCTGCGCAATGGAGACAGACCCAATGCTCGGATTTACAGCGCTGGTCTCTTAGAATTTGGATGGATCGGCCACCCATACCATATTTCTGTGTTTGGGATTGTTACTTCATCTCGTGAGGAATACTGTAGTGAAGAATTGATATTAAAAATGATACAGTTTAGTCCTAAATTTTTATTGTTTCGTTTAAAACTAGAGAAAATATGCTCCCACTGGTATGTAGTTTAAACGAAAGCCTTCGCAGTATTTATTTCATTCAAAAAATAAGTTGGTCTTTCCAAGCTTCAACATTTCAATTCAAAGTAAATGAAATGCTTGTACTATTTACCGTAGATTTATCCAAATTTAATCATCTGCTTCAAAGAAGATGCAAGAAATTCAACCAGAAGCTTTTAATATTAACACGTATAATTCAATCCACAGCGCGCTCTGAAGTACTTTATATATAATCTGGGTAGTCATATTATAGGTCGCGTGTTGGGCAGCTTCCCACGCTTCAAAACAAGATATCTGCTACGGGAATCCGAGGGCTTTAGCTGCACCCCTAGTTTAATACACTAAGCACTGGCTTAATGTATAATTCTAAGCATTTCAAGCTAAATATGGTGTTTCGTGGGCATAGATCTAAATCAACGATGAGTAGAACTTTTATCTATGACTTTTGCTTGGATTATTTGCATTAATTTAATATTTTCAGAATTTTCTTTAGGAATTTTTCAAGCCAGACTCTAGCTCTCATTTTTCAAGCTCATATCCACAGCTTGTGGTTACCGTGCTACAATAAATTCCTTTTTTAGGAAGCCTTAACTTTATATTATGTTTCCGATTCTTTTTGGTGCCAATTATTTAAAGTAGTTAACGTAATGAAGCAACGAAAGATGTATGTTTCTTCTCTTTTTTTCTCATACAAATTTGAAATTAAAATCAAAAACACATTATGAAGTAGTAGCAATGAAAATAAGTAAGTTCCACAGCAATAATTAAGAGCTTGAGCATCATTCAGTCAGCAAAACAGACGTTGGGCCACTAGCATATTTTCAACATGATACAATAAAATATCAAGTGATGCAAAAAAATCAACGCTAGATAATAAATCCAATCGATTTGACACAAGTAATGTCGCCAGCGTAGGTATTTATGATACGCACTTGAATGAAAAGTGAATAAGTTAATTATTAAGTAGAACAAACGAGCAAATTTCCCCATTTTTGCTTGGCTCACGTACGTTACCTTTTGGTGACAGGGGCTTGACCGTTTTCCCTATTTTCGGTAATGAAAATATCTTCAGATGATAAAGGAAAACAGAGATGAAGATCAGAGTGCAAGCATCTTACACGGGTTTTCAAAGTCTTTTCCGGACTCTCATTGTTGCAACCGCAGATGCTCGCATCGGAAACGA
Source organism: Orchestia grillus (assembly GCA_014899125.1). Classification (NCBI taxonomy): domain Eukaryota; kingdom Metazoa; phylum Arthropoda; class Malacostraca; order Amphipoda; family Talitridae; genus Orchestia; species Orchestia grillus. The sequence goes on along the minus strand of VOMN01107350.1, from coordinate 9,285 downwards.
AGTATGGTGAGTATCTGTCCGAGTTTAAAATAACGTATTACTGCAAGCAAAAACTACTCATTTTGCAAAAAAACGACTTTTAGGAAAAGTTGTCGCAGTTTTTAAAGTCTACTCTTTGGAAGCCCAAATTGAAATGGTGCACTCTTTTCAAGCTACGAAAAAGGAGGAATTCATGCGAGAAACACGTTCTTTCAAACTGACTTAATAAGTGGACAAATATAAATTTAATTCTTTAAGGATGTTGCTTCAACAACATTGCTTTTCAATTGAAGAGTATTTGTATGTTTTATCATCTAACGCCTACGTTATTTTGAAACTATTCATCTTCCTAAGACTACGGTGGTCGTAACAGGGTAGACAAAAAAGGGTGCTCCAAGAATGTGTAATTGACTCGTTGTATTGTATATGCTACCTCATTTTGCTCGTAGCTTCAAAGTACCCTAATGATTGAAGCGTCTTATTTTCAGGCAATACTGTATCTTCCTACAGGTAAGCCCATGTTAGAACAGACAACAAGTTAAAAATACACCCATCTCTTTAATATTCTACGTCAGATTCATGGACTAAACTTCGGGTCACTTCACGTCTAATCGTAACTTGTCTGAGAACTGCTCTATTGAGAATAACTTTTACATAGCGCTTCTTTTACTATGCACGAAGTACATCTTGGGAGCCCTACCCTGCTGTTCTCAAGACGGAAGCAAACTTCCTGTGATTAGATTGCTATTCACCGAAAAGTTGAGGCGCCTAATTTTACGTAGCTGCCTGCAGCACGAAAACTCTTGAGGATTTTGTCGAGAGCGCCTTTGTTTGGTCAGTGAAGGGCTTCGGGGGAGCAGGCTTCCTCGTTGTTCCTCAACAGTCCTGTTGACTTTGTAACTTCGTTGGCGCATGCTGAAGCGCACGTTGCTGCTCTGCAACAGTAGTGTTGACTTTTGTAGCTTCGTTGGCGCTGGCTTTTGCACAGCTTGATGATCCGAAAGAGCGGCGTCAACTTTTGTAACTTCTTTGGATGTGGCTGTTCCGCAGACTGAAGTCCTGCAGCAGTGCTGTTGACTTGGGTAATTTTGTTGGTGTTGGCCGTCGCATAAAATAATGTTCCTCAACTGAGGTCCTGAGTTTGACCACCACGCTGCAAGTTGACTGTTGCAGAAGTTGATGATCTGTTACAATGATGCTGATTCTACCAACAAGTTGGCATACGCTAACAAGGGTGCTTACTGTCACAACTCTATTCGTGTTAGTAGTCGTATGTCGTCCGACAACGAAATTACATGGTGAATCATGCCATCAGTAACACCTTCTTTATCGTTCATCATTGGAAGAAAGATTTTGTCACCTATCATACATTTCGGAATCGAACTCTCGCATTCCGTAAAAAAAGGAGTTATCCTCTAACATTTACGTTTGCATTCATATATACTATACAAAAAGTACAGTTTATGTATTAAAACCCAACAAAAACGAATTATATAGCATAAAATTTCATATTTGGAACGTACAGTCAAATGTACAGTCAAACACTAAGGTTGTAACTGGAACACTGAGATTGTTCTTTGAAAATCTAATTCAATTTTACAGTTGGTGAGCAGAGATATTTTACAGATTCATCATTTAACTTTTCAAAATCAGTACCCATAATTGGCTGGCCCTTTGTGAATCATATATTAAACTGATCATCGTAGCATACCTACCTCCAGCATCCAGAGAATTGAATTTTTACATCAGTGTTCTGATTCATTCCGCTCCACAAAGGCAAGATAATGAACGATTTAATTAAGACCTAATTTAAAATTCATCTCTTGCCAAGAAGTGATGGTTTTAAAACTATCTCAGTTGATATAGTGAGCACTGACTTTCCATTAGAAGTCATTCATTCACCAGCACTCGTCATGTGATGGAGTCTGCCATTATCGTAGGCCGACAATGTTCGTAGTTGGGTCGTCGAAATGGGTTTTGAGGTTTTTGATCAAGAGTACTTCAGCACTGTAGTGTATCGTTCACATGTATGTACTTGCGTACCTATTATAACGCTCTCAAATTTTCATAATGTTATATCATTATAATGTTTAAGCCAGTGTCAACCTCTTAAATTTAATACACAGCATTTAGTTCATATGATAGTAATAAGTCGCACCTTAACACTAACTCACGATGCAGTGTACTGCTCATTCTTCACTCTAAAATTGCTTTTTTCTTTCTTTCGCGTCCATCTAATCTGGGATGTTGCGTACTGAGAGCTAGATTGCAATTGCAAAATCTCATTGCAGCAACTGACAGCCTCACTTGGCTGCCAATTAAACAGAAATGGTTTGTTGTGGTAGGTACCAGGAAGGATTGTGACGATGGCCTCACGAAAATGATGGCCTCATGATGGGTTTACTTTGGCGTTCCTTATTATGTCGCATGGCAGATGCACGCCGTGCAAAGATAAACCTTTCTTAGGTAGATTTTCAGACCAATTTTACAGAACTTCTGCTTAAAACATTTTGCAGGTTCAAACTATATACTTTGTTGTGCGTTATTTTCCTCACCTGGTTTTCTTGTGGTTCTGTGGTACAACTGATAACGTTTTTGAGTCCCATTAAATCAGTCTTATGTTCGATATCTCAAGCGGAAGGCTTCCCTTGGGAAAAGAAAGTTAAACGCAAAATTTGCAATTTGATTTTGTTGCACAAAACTTGATTTTTAGGGAAGCATTCTACTAGTTTTTCGATCTAAAAAAAATTAGACAGCTGAGTCACATTGTTTTGCAGTAACTCTCCAGTCAAGTGCATATATCAAAAACAAAAAGCAACACTGATGCTTTTTCATAATCAGTCGAAATGTTCATACCAGAGTGATTCAAGATTGAAAAGAATGAACTACGATATTCACATCAAAGAATGTGAATGATATGCTTCATATATTGAGCTATGCATAGAATCAGTGCTATGGAAAAGCGAATTGATTTTCAGGTTTCCTATAATTTAACTCTGAATCCTGGAACCAAAAACGAAATTCCAACCTTTCCTAGATATAGGAGTGGAATATTTGGGAAAAGAATAATTCCTTAGCATTTAATTCCGTCGAACAAATTTCTAAATGGCAGCTCAATTACGCGAACTCAGGAATCGAAGGTAAAAAAATACCTACATGTTTATTCGCTGTACCGAATGTCTCTTCGGAAAATGAATCGGGAACCAATCCGGAATTTTAGTGGAAATAAAAGACTCGAATTGCCGTCATTCAGCGAGAGGAAAAACGGGAATTTCTCGTAGACGCTGGCCCGGTTTTTACATTTCCAACTTTGACAATTTTTTCAAGGAAAGAAAAATGTGTCGGTCTTTCAAGTTTGATGAGCCAAGATTCTGGAGAATGGATTGCCAGCGTGCACTCTCTCTGTCAACGCGTTTTTCATCCCAGAGACGAATTTCTTTCGTTAGATCACCGTGAGAATTTTCGGAGGAAGAATCTAGTTTTTTGTCAGAATGAACTTTGAGTGGGCGGCTGGAAAATTGTGCCGATGAAATTTGGACAGAGAAAGATACTAGGCCTAGGTAATTCATTTTCAGAGGAAATTCAAGCACATATTTCTCTCTATTTATCCATATATCCTGTGAGATACGTAGGGTTGTTGCACTTTTTTTGACAAAATACGTTGGTGTAAAAACTTTTGTTACATTAACAACCGCTTTGATGTTAAAATTTAACGCTGAGAAGTATCACGATTACAATATTTTAGGGGTTCCAGCAAACAAATGCACGATTCAGTTTACACTATAAGGACGGATGAATAATTGTGACTTGTCTATATGACCATGATGGAATGTCAAAAATGGTCATATGATCAAATAGCAGGTGTTTTATTGCTGATTAAATGTATGAGAATATGCATAATATATTGCTGAATAAATGTACGAGGATATGTGCGATATATTTTAACGCTTTCAAATCTATTTTATTGAAGTTCGTCCTAGTAAATTTAAATTTCGATTTGGATCGTTTAATCCAACCTCCTTCTAGTTTTAGCGAATTAGAAATTTGTTTGTTTAATTTTCTTATCAATACGAATTCATTATTTAAATTCATTTGACAGTCGCGCTGAACGTTGCTTTAATGTGTCAATAGATATGTCAATAGAGTCACAAGCGGGTACTCCTGATAGAAGCCGCGAATGCCAGCTCCTAAACGTACCAAATGAGGTTTTCCTTTCAATTGGAACCCAAGAACTTTAGAATCGCTAGTCTTGTCCCTCAGCGTTACTTTTAGTGGATGTTGAAATTTATAGAATAATTTTAAGCGTGGGAAATGTAAGATTGATTCATCTTTACATGACAACTCATATATTTTATGTGCTTGTGTTCGTTCTTCTGAATACCTAAATTCATATATAAGTGATACTGTAAGAAATGAGACTAATTGGAAATTTGTGGTGTTGTTAAAGTTTCATTTCTGTTCACATGAAGAAACAAAGCGAAGTAAAAACAATCGTAAGACAGAGGAGGCCTGTAAGCATAAAAAGAAATCAGAGAGAATTGGAAAAAACTTCTAGCACATAAAGGAAAGATGGGAGCTAGTTTTTACAAGGGTAAGTTGAAAGGAGCCAGACTTATTGTCCCTAAAAACTTCACGGGTTTCCTTTCTCGCTGATCATAGTCTCCCTCAGTACCAAAAAACTTTAATATTTTTTTAAACTCTGAGGTATTTATTTGAGGAGGCTTAATTAAATTTACAGCAAAGTAAATGTCAGAAATATATTCTGTTGCTTCTCCACAACATGTTTGTCTAAATATGTTCCTACTCATATAAGAAATATGCAATATGGATTGAAATGAGTAGGTTCTTTAATAGTGAGCTTTATGTCGTTTGTGCCGTCGTTTACCTGCTCAAGCCGACCATTAAGATATCAGCAACTTTTCATTTATGTTGGCTAAAACTTTGTACAGACGTTCGAAGAAATATTTTCGTGGCAAATAAGGTGCGTGTGTGGATTTCAAGAATACACTTCACGGCACGAAACACTTTCTTCCGTTCATCATATTTCACAGGCACGGCCTATGAATCGTAACTTGATTGCATTCTTGAAAAGTTTTTCAATTTCACCAAAGGTTCAAGTTAAGGCAGGCCTCAGGCTTGGGTTAGACGAGCTTGCTGGAGTTGTGAGAGTAAAACTGGACAAGTTTAGTTGCCTTGCAGTACTTTACAATATTTAACCCTTGTTATTGATACTAACTGGCCCCGACCTTTCACGTGATAGCACCGCGGTGTATTTACAGTTTGTGAGCCTTAAATGTGGGGGACATCAGTGAAAATTTTGCCGGATCGTGCTAGTTCTAACGACCTACTTCGTTATCAGAAGCGTACGGCATGAATCGTTAAAATCGTTATTTATTAGCTATCTAATGACCATGTAGATTAAGAAACTTACGAACCCACGGTTAATTTGCAATGGTTAATGTGGATCCATGGTTATTTGCAATGGTTAACGTAGGCCTATGGTTATTTGCAATGGTTAATGTGGACCCAAGGTTAATTTGCTTTGGTTAATGTGGACCTACGGTAAATTTACAATGGTTAATGTGGACCCATGGTTAATTAGCAATGGTTAGTGTGGACCCACGGGTAATTTAAAATTATTAATATGAAAATACGGTTGATTTGTAAAGATTAATATGGACCCACGGTAACTTTGCAATACTTAATGTTGACCCACGGTTAATTTGCAAAGGTTAATGGGGACCCACGGTTAATATGCAATGGTTAATGTGGACCCAAGGTTAATTTGCTTTGGTTAATGTGGACTTACAGTAAATTTACAATTGTAATGCGGACCCACGGTTAATTTGAAATGGTTAATGCGGACTCAAAGTTAATTTGCAATGGTTAATGTGGACCCATTGTTAATATGCAATTGTTTATGTGGACCCATGGTTAATTTGCAATGGTTAATGTGGACCCATTGTTAATTTGCAATAGTTAACGAGTACCCACGGTCAATTTGAAATGGTTACTATGGACCCACAGTTAATATGCAATGGTTAATGTGGACCCACGGTTAATTTGAAATGGTTAATATGGACCCACGGTTAATATGCAAGGGTTAATGTGGACCCACGGTTAATTTGAAATGGTTAATTTGGACCCACGGTTAATATGCAATAGTTAACGCGGACCCACGGTTACTTTGCAATAGTTAATGTGGACCCACGGTTACTTTGCAATAGTTAATGTGGACCCACGGTTACTTTGCAATAGTTAATGTGGACCCACGGTTAATTTGCAACGTTCACACCAAGGATCATACAAGTTTGGGCTCCAGCCTCGTGCCCAGGAGGTACTCAAATTGTTGCGACGGAAGACTTCATCAATGATCTATGACGGCGAAAGATGCATTCTACGGTTTTATATACTGTCTGCCTTGAAGGACTTAGAAAACATTCAACGTTATTGGAGAATGGTTCCCATAATTTGTAACTCAGCAAGAATCAAACTTTAAACAGCGACAGTAATTTTACGTTATCTACTGTGCAACATTTTAACTATGATTCTCCACACAGGTAAAATTAAATGCCGACAAATATCTCTATTGTGAATTTCAAAATGAAAGATTTTGGTTTCACAAATTTGGTTACTTGATTAATTTTTTTTTAATCAGAGCTAGCTTATTCGATTGATGAACACAAGTTTGATGAAAACTCAAAAATTTGTTTTATACATGATAGTGCTTTGGTTACATTAGGTTAGATGATCGCGTGTACCATACATGACCCTCTCCGGAGGCAAAGTGTTAAAATCATTGAAATGAAAACTTCTAAGGTTGCACCCGCTGATTTCCGTCAAAGAACTTGGCTGGGAGTTAGTCATTGCAACAATCAAAAGATGAAGTTACGTATACAGAATGTCTCGAAACTAAATCTTCCAGAGACAGAATGCAAAAATCCTGCTTTGAATTCAAGCTTTGGCTTCGAGATTTAGCTCGTTAACAAAGTGATATTTTTCGTAAGGGGCCGAGGTAGGTTCCCGTAACGACGGCTTATTAGCATATTTTATGTCTTTAATGGGCCTCCGTCGCTGCCTTCGGTCAAAACCGCCTCGAAATGGCGTAACACGCCCCGGGCCACTGGACTTTATGGCGCCAGCGACAATCGATGAAGGCAAAGCTTTGTCAACTTCTTCTTATAACGATTTTATGAGAACTCTGGGTCGAAATGGTCTACGCGCCTCCGTTCTTTGCCTTGAAATGCAGAACTTCCTGTAAATATTCCAGAAATGGCATCAGATACTACATTCACCATAATATTTGACACGTCTCTACACAAATTTTGATTTATTAAGTGATAAGCTGATTATGATCACTTAGAAACACCAACCTAGCTAAAATGTTTTCATTCTTATCGACTTCGACCCTGGTCTCATCTTCTAAAAATGATTTAAGGGCATCGATCTACAAATATCTCAAGCGCCCCTCATCTGGGCCTCCCCATCGAGGCGAACATGTGGGACGTTTGGGCTTGTGAGAGGCCAAAAGCTGGCAAAATATATAAAGTTTTATCTCTTTTGGGTTTCACGTATTATTAGTAGGGGATTTTTGAAATAGTTTGCATTGTATGAAGGCAAATCGCTTAACCCTGGACTGGTAACCTGGGGTTTCTCATACCCGTGGTTTCACTTTCATTTTTTCGTATGGACTTAAGACTAAGAGTCTCACCTTCAAGTAACCTTCAATTTATGGTCTCTCCTTCAAGTAACCTTAAATTTAAGGTCTTTCGTTCAAGTAACCTTAAATTTAAGGTCTTTCCTTCAAGTAACCTTAAATTTAAGGTCTAGTCCTTCAAGTAACCTTAAATTTAAGGTTTCTCCTTCAAGTAACCTTAAATTTATGATCTCTCCTTTCAGTAACCTTAAATTTTTGGTCACTATTGAAGAGATAAGGCAGGAAGGATAATCAGTTCTTCAGCTACTCACTTGTTGGTATGGGAGTCATACGTTGTTGATAGGTTTTAATTAGTCTCTCTTGACATGCGTAGTTTGTGCTTTAAATCTCATTATTCTGTTTAGAAAATTGTGAAAGTCATGCTGCAGCAGGTATTTTTCCACCGTTTGAATACTCGTGTGGTTCGAACTGTTGCTTTTTGAAAACAAAATGGGAATATTTGAGAACAGTCGAGAGTCAAATATTTGAGAACATGGGGAGTCAAATATTTGATTACGCAGAAGGCTTCCAGCGACGGTAATTTCACGCTTCTTTGCTTACGTATTAAAAAAATATTATTTAATACAATTCATTATACAGTCAGCGACATATTCAATATACTGTCAGCGACACATTCAGTATGCCGCTTATGACACATTCAGTATATTGCCAATGACACATTCAGTATACTCCTAAAGACACATTCAGTATACTGCCAGTGACTTGTTCAGTATACCGCCAATGACACATTCAGTGTACTGCTAATGACACATTCAGTATACTGTCAATGACACATTCAGTATCCCGACAATGACACATTCAGTATACTGCTAATGACACATTCAGCATACTGCTAATGATACATCCAGTATACTGCTAATGACACCTCACAACCGAGATCAATCCCTGGTTTTTCATCCCAGAATTAATGCTGATCACCAATAGCTTTTCTTTCTTTTGCTTCACTATTCACTTAGGGATATTTCTGGAGGCATCGCATCGGAATTTGACCGCATTTACTTAAAATTATTTTTCGGAAAGGAATCAGATCAGTGTTTTATTTTTTATTTAAACAGATCAAAGAAAATTATCCATTGGTTTCCGATGGTTCCGATGTTCATCAAGCTCCACTGGTTTCAATATACATCGGTTTCTATTTGTTGGGAGTAGTCGATATCTGAACAAAGTATTGTAAGCGAGGAAGTTTGACTAACGAGAGTGTACATGTATTTCAAAGCGTGTATTTGCAAATGTGAGCAATGCAAGAATAAGCAAATTTTGATACAACAGGAAACAATATTTACGGTTAAGATATAAGCTGATTTTAACCCAAACGTTTAATGGAATAAGCAAATGGCTTATTGTTGTATTAGCAAATGAAGTTCAAATGATATGGATGCGAGCTTTATTTTTTGTGTTCTTAAATGAGCTGTGTTCTTCGATTCTTCAACGTTACGTGAGTGGACGCCATCTCATTTTGCGCATTCTAAGCTTTTTTTTCATATCCAATAAAAAACTAGTGTAGTAAATTTCGCAGAGTTCACTGGCCAGCAGCGCAGGGGCGCGGTCGTTATGTCCGCTTTAGAGCATTACTGCCGAGATCTGCAAGC
>VOMN01107341.1:0-13897 GCA_014899125.1 Orchestia grillus | reverse complement strand
GCTGTTATTTTCATCATAATCTTGATCTGAATTTCTATTGCGAGTAGACCAAAATCGTTGAACGCGGGAAAGCCGCCTCTAAGCTAAATTTAAGGTGTAATAATACACTCGTTCTACCTAATTCACTCGAACATAAGTTTTATTTCCTTAAAACTCCTTTGGAAGCTTGTTCATTTTAGTGTCTGGGCCATTACTTGGCGTTCATTACAGGGGTTCTTTACCTCAAGTTTCGGACGAAAGTGTTTCAAATGATCTCAAATCGCTCTGATCGCACGAGTGTCGACCCAATTTGGCCGCTTAAATGCGCCCTGGAGAGAGGTCGAGGAGTGCGAGTGTGCCCCGCCCGTTCATTTGGGCCTGTGAAACACGGACCGCATCATCTAGGCTCCCCTTGCACCGTCACCAACTCTTGTAACAGTAAGCAAGTGATCTCCCTGATGCTACCGAAGGCGCTCTCTGGCATTAACCATATCACCGTCTAATTTACGGCCGACAATGCCAAATTTACGGGCACGATCGCTGAATTTATCGTCAGTCCATGGCCGGGATCATTTCCCGCCGTCCCCCGATAATTTACTGCCAATGACGCCTCAAGTCCAGAAGTTTACCCTAGAAAAATGAGTTGCCGCCACAGAATCGAGATTACTTCCCCGGCTCTGGGGCATTCGCGGTGTGGGTGTTGTATTTCTTAACGCTCCACGGCGACTCCAAATGGAAAGAAATGAGTCGAACTTGTAATCACCATTTTTATCATCACTTTACGACGGAGGAGACAGGGAAGAGTGTGTTCTCACACTTATGGTTGAAAGGGTATTGGAGCGGTTTATTGCATGAAAAAAGTAAATGCACTGATTAGAGCATGATAAAAAATATTCTTTGCAAATCTTTTGTGTATGAGTGAAGTTTGTCTGAAGTTCTTTGTTGTTGCATTAGGGTATTTCTGTGATGTGCTCTAAGAAAAAATTTGTGTTTTCTATTTGACGCGTTTTATAATATTTTGTCTTAAATTGATGATTTAAATTTTCTGTTTGAGATTTTGACGATTTTCTTGAACTTTATGAGATAATTAAATATTGGCATTAAATTCCGTAGAGTTTTGTGTGGTATGATGAAACATTCCCTTTCGTTCAAAAAGCACAGCATGTGTTATTGCTTATTTTTTACACATTTCCTCTGTTTTAAGTTCTGTTATAATATATCATTGATGTTTGTGAACTTGAAAATATCTCTATAGATTTTGTTTATTTATGGAAACTATCATGACGAAGAGCATTTTTGTAAATGAAAAAACATAAAGTTACTAATTCATGCAATTAAGGTAATGATACCATATTGTTCCATTCCAAGTGCTTTTCTGCATCGTAGGAATAGTAGCGAGCTCGGGACTTGTAGCGAGTTACCCACCTAAACTTTAGAGTCAGCATCCGAACTCTTATTTTTGTATCGGTTGTTTCAAAAAATCATTTCAATTATTCATTTATACATCGTTTCATCTTATAAATCTTTTGTTCACTGATTTCCATTTTTCGTGAGGGATGAAAACAGGAAAATACTTGGATAAGAAGCAGTTCAGGCCGTCAGATTTTGAATCCGGAGCGTGAAGTCGAAGCTGCAAGGAAGCAGTGGTCTGAAAGGAATAAACTGCAATCAGAAACGTCAAATTTTCTTCTGCGCAAAGTAGTGAACGATTTTTTTCATTTGAACAATAAAACCTCGTTCAAATTTTCGATCAATTTTGAATGCTCGTGTTGTTCAATTTTTTTGTTCTGTGCGGGCTGAATTGTAATCCTTTGCCATACTGAAAGCGTGCCATTAAATCTATAAATAAACAAATAAATGCACGGCTTCTTCGTATTAGATTTTAGTATTATATCTAGGACGAGATAACCTATAGCGGTCTTTAGGTATGTCTAGCGTTGCCTGTCTCTTTTGTTCAGTTACCCAGGACTAAGCAATTTTTATAATTATTTAAAGAGATTAAAACTTCAGGTAAAATGGTAGGAACATTATGCAGGACATGTCATGTCCCACCAACTACTGCAAGCCTTTAAAGTTAACTTCTTCAAGTCGTCTGCTGCGAGAATATCTTTGCGCTCGAGATCTTCCCTCCTCGATAATTACGGAGAGCTTTTCACGCTCAAACTTTTCTGCAGACATGAAGAATCCTTCAACTTCCCTGACGAGGATTCCCGTCCATTGTCTGAATTTTGTGTTTTTACTTTTTTGGTGCAAACTTCGTAACATTTTAAGGCGGGGATTTGAGCGGCGTTTTTCTGGCAATTATTGCTGCCCTCAGAATAATCTTGGCGGGATCAAATTTTTGCCTTCCAGTGATGGACTCGCGATCCATCGTCTCATAAATCACGAACTTGGACAGATTCCCGTCTTAATCGCCAAAATGTTTTCCAAACGAGACTGAAAGATTTGCAAAATTCTAAAGTTGAAAGGTAGTTGGTTTGACATTAAACGTTTACCGCCGTCTGGTGGTGCGGTTACTCGAGGTTTGACTGTGCATTTTCCTACATTTCGATCTTAGGAATACAATTATCCCTATTTTAATCATGAATTTCCTACGGTTAGAAAATTACTTCATTTCGATACATGATAGTTCTCGAGGGACATTTCGTTTTTTTTTTTCGCTAGAACATATCATTTCGTAATTTATGTTAACTAGAGTGATAGATTGTAGTCTGTTAGCTACCAAGCACCTCTAATTCTCATGGAAGGATAATTTTTAATTTGTTTAAGCTACGAATTGTGGTACATTTTCGATTTAATCAATTTAAAGTTCAATTTAATTTATTCCTTGTTACCATATAAATAAAACATTCCAATTGCGCACATGAATGATCTACCGCTTCTGCTCAGCTTAGCTGTAGATAGATTCACTCAGCTTGGCCGATGTTACTCGATTGTCTGCCGATGCTACTTGATTGACTGCCGATGCTACTCGNACTTGTTTGTCTGCCGATGCTACTTAATTGACTACCGATGCTACTTGGTTGTCTGCCGATGTTACTTGTCTGCCGATGTTACTTGATTAACTGCCGATGCAACTTGATTGTCCTCAGTAACTTGGTCACATAAAACGGGGATATTGCGCGATCTAAGTGAGCAGAACGGACGGTCCTCTCACCACAAGTAGGCCTCCCCTATTGTTGTCTCCGCGCCATACCCATAAATTGCAACCTGGAAACTTTTCTTGGACAGCCAGGAACTCGGTAGCGCCTGCGTACCTTTTTCTCTGTGGTCGAGGTCTAGTCGAGAGCAGTCCGTTGGATCTGGTCGGCCAGAGAGTTTAGTCTTCATGATACGGACCAGGCGCTCCAGACACCAAATCTGGTATTGTTGGGCGCTTTTTTTTCGTAGGGATTTTCATGACATTGGAGTGTTTCTCAAGTATTCTTGAGAAAAATATTTACTGTTCGTTCAAATTGTGTTACGCTGTGCTTTTATCGTGACGCAGTAAAGATGATGTGTCAAAAACATTATCCCTTCATTTTTCATTCTACACGTATCCAGTATTTGCTATAAACTAAACTTTATGATTAAGGTTCAAAGTGCACTTGAAACACTTCTCAAGGAAGATTTAGAATTCAGATCTGGTTTGTATTTGAGCAATTTTTACACGTCACAATTTTTACATGTGTCGTGTTCTATATTTATAACAACGGACGTTCATTTGGAGGCTCTTCTTTCAATTGATCGATGAAAAAAATGAAGGCACTGTCGCCTATGTATGTAATCTTCATTTTATATCGTGCTTGTTCCGCGTAGTATTTTATTTGCGTTGAAAATCTGTAGTTCCATGTATTCTGAAAATGTGCTCTTGTGTCAAGAACATGAATTTTGAACGCCTTAGAAATGAGTGAGCCTAGATCGTTCATTCAACAACTAGAACATGAAACGAGGACTCCCTGTGAACATTCAACATAGCTTACCCATAATTACCGGCAATCCTACAACACTGCTGGTGACGTTACAGCTTCTGTAGCGAGTTATGCTTCCGAAAGAAAGTGCTAAATTCTTCATAGCTTTGCATAGCGAGCACTTCTGTACGTGCTACTGTGACAGCATGTCCCATCAAAGAATTGTTTCGTGCTCATCAAAGAATTGTTTCGTGCTCATCAAAGAATTGTTTCGTGCTCATCAGAGAATTGTTTCCTTCTCGAACTTTACCGTAGTGCACCTCATGGTCTGCCGTAAAGGTCATATCACATTCGAGCCTGAGTGTCAATTGAAGGTAGTGGTATTGGCGCTTGCTTTATCTTATTGCTATCCTAACGATCGCGGCGTTATTTGTTTGCGAATTTCATTGTTTGCCTCCCGTTCGTAAAAATATTTGTCGCCATCGCCTTCGCTGCTACAATGGGTTAAGAATTCTTGCTTTTCATTCCTTGTGGATGCTGTCATTTGTTTGTTCTTCCCCGATTTCTCTCTTAGTCGTTTATCCAACGTAATGAAATTTGTGAAAAAACAATGTAAGGCTCCATAAATTCGATTTGTAATGTTCTTTATGAAACTATCATGAACCTTGCAACAACTGAACCACTGTCCCTTCACTGAATAAAATCTTACTAACGATCTCTCAACATCTAATCAATTTCTGCTTCGTGGCCAATCTCTTGAATGCCTGAACCAATCGACATCTGCCTGTCCATTGAACTGTGTTGCTTTGTCGTCATTAACCCGCCCAAAACTCCAGTGGCAGTGCTCTGGTAGCAGACACTGCCATTAGCATGGCAGATGCAGTGAGGGAATCATCACTATAGCGTCTACGAACACTGGGATGCCTCACTCGATGGCAGTCGCAATATCAGCCCACACGCACCAGTTCCCTCAATGGCCTTCACTTTAGACCTTAGCTCCCATGCAGCAGTTCTTCGTGGTTTTTCCACGCATTTCGCCGCCCAAACGACCGCCGTTTCTGGCTCGGAACTGCGGCCGTCGTGACGAGAAAAGCTTGTACTGCCGAAGGCCTGTTGCTCGCTAGGCCCGCTGGGGCTCCCAGTCTATTTTTTTGGGCCGAATGTTGCAATGCAGGAATAAGGAAGTGAGGCTGAGCTTTGTTTTCGATTTGTGTGCTTTTCTTCTTGGCAAGCAGAGTAAGTCAAGTATATATCCGCTGTACAATAAGAAAAACAAATACGATTTATTTCATATACCTATAATTGGAGTTAGAGCACTAAGCTCCTCCATCAGAGGTTTCTTTGAAGAGCAAGTATTTGTTTGACTCTGTTTGCGCAATTTGCTGGCAAAGGAATACGTAGGAATTCTACTCAAAAGATAAGAGAATTTGTACGTTCTGAATCAGCTTTTTCGATTAGATTAATGACTAGCAGACGCGCCCCGCCAAAAATGGCGGGACAAATGATGTTACGTTCTCCAGGTGCCCTCTTATTTACGGTAACTCTGACACGAAATAATGTTATTTTAAGTATCACAGATACGGACTGCCTTCTCTGGCAGGCTCGCTATTAGTTAAGGAATACGGACCCGGGAATTTTCTTCTATCTAAATCCTTAAGAACGTGACTGAGAGACGGACGGATGAACCAAGCTAGTAAGCAAGACTGAGCTGTCATGATGTAGTGGGATTAGCAGCGAATAATTTTTTTTTAAAGCCAAGTTGCATACACTCTTCCATAGAAAAAGTCCCACAGATGAAATGCTTTGTGCTGAAGGTAATATTCTAAATTTCTCTGAATAGCTTTCACTATACAGTTAACTATGCATTAACGTGCTGTACGCGCTGAACCGGCGAAGTAATATTTCCTTGATTTATCAATTTTTTCAGGCGTTTAATTCACCATCTCAGTGTAATGTTTTGTCTGTGCTGTGGTGTTATGGTGGAACCACGTTTATACTTCCATGTCCGCACGCGCTGGGGGCGTGAGAACCCGATTGTTTTTCACGTTAATTTTACGATGACGCATCGTCTAATAACTTATTCGGCGTTTGATGGTCAGCTTTACTAGTGTTGGTATTTATTTTAAATTTATCCTATTAGCTGTAGCTATTTTCATTATTCACTCCACTTCTTACACACATTTCTGGTCTAATGAATAGTACAAAATACAGACGACCCGCAATTCACAAGGACTTTATTTCTATTCATTTTGGCATTTCTTGTCAACGTTAGGATAACGTAATAATTCAGTATCATTTTTTTCGCAAGATCTGCAGAGCGGCAGCCTTTCTGTTACTCATGTTTTCGTGCCCAGCTGTTACGCACGTAAATCCGCTAGTAAAAGCGTACGCTTAGTGAATGAGCACCGTGAGGCAAAGAGCTAACTTTTCAAGGTAACTTTTTCAAAACTTCTTCTGTCACAGAAATAAGAAGGCCCTACATTTCATGCTAATAAACAAGAATTTCGGGTTTTTTCATACTTGTTAAAGCTTCATTGATTATAATCTGAATCATGGTAAATGAGAAGTTGTAAAACGGATTGAAATGTAGCCTTCAAAAAATATATCAGCTCGTTTCTTTTGAAATAGCATTCATAAATATCAGTCTCGCGCATGCGTCTCCGCAATTTCAACAGATGTCGCAGCCATCGTCTGAATTACATGACAAGGTCACCACCTTGTTCTGATGAACATTTTTCTGACATCTCCCATACTTTTTTCTTCACGAAGGCCAATGTAAATAACCGAACTCTGCCTAAATGAAAATACTATTCTTTAATTTTTTTACATTTGTCGGTGCTTGTATTATTTATTGTGCTGCAGCAACCGTTGATGTCATTACTGAGTTTTCAAATAGGTGTGTGGTGTAGCCAGTAAGCTCTGAGTTTATTTTATCGTTAAAGGTGAACAAATGAACTGTTGCGGAAGTAAAGGAGCAATTACTGAAGCTCGTAGTTTACATATTTCGTTAACATATTTCGAATTCTTGGTGAACGTATCTTTCTTCATTGTATCGCTCCGTCATGGGCACCACTTTACCTCAGTTGATTAACAGCTGGCGCAGCAGTAAGTAATACTGAAGAAAAGGATTCTTCACGTTGCTGAACCAATTGACCGAGCTTCATAAATTAGACCAGTAAATATTCACCCGTTCCTGTGCAGCCTCACGAACCAGGTGGTCGCTCTGAAGGAGATCCGCCTTCAGGAGGAAGAGGGCGCCCCCTTCACCGCCATCAGAGAGGCGTCGCTCCTGAAGCAGCTCAAACACGCCAACATCGTCACCCTGCACGACATCATACACACCAGAGAAACACTCACCTTCGTTTTCGAATATGTGGTGAGCACTTGGCGCATTACAGCGTTACGTTGTCCCTTTGAATCTCGACTGAAACGAAAGACTAGCAGTACATCGGTGCAGTCCTTTATCGTAGCTTCACGTTTTCTCTTTCAGTTCCTGCAGTAACGTAACGAAGGATGAAATATACATATTGGCAAGGGGCTTGACGTAGTTTGTGTATCGGCATGGGGCTTTGCAGATCCCGACGTATTCCCCCTAGCGACAGTGTAACTCCGTCTTTACGGACCTTCAAATCTGAACAGTGTGACTCAGTCTCGGTAACACAGGATCGGGAAGGCATGGACTTGTAGAGTAAGCCAGTCTCAGTAACACAGGATCGGGAAGGCACGGACTTGAAGAGTCAACCAGTCTCACCGCAGTTAAAAACTTGTTCGGGAGAATGACCATCCTCTGAGATCATTTCTCTAGAAGTAAATATCGTCAGCAGCAGCGGCTGCTGCAGAGAGTTTGACTTTTTTAGACAGAATCTCTTTTTGAATCTATGATACCAGCCGTTACTCGCTTTGAAGTTTTCAGATCCTCCTTCTTTTTCTTGAACCAGCTTAAATAATGTTACGGCTTTCTGTCTAATAATGCGTGCAGACTACACAGAACTCTTTTCTCTTTGATTTTCAAACCAAACATACAATAAACTTTCCATGGTAAGCAATGTAGAATTGCGAATTTTTGCAGAACCATTTCTTCCCTTACAATGAAGAGTGCTTGCACATTGCCGAATTTTCTTATGATTTTTCTTAAATTTTCTTATGATTTTTCTTAATATGTACGTAAAGCTGTCGCAAGCTTTTCATACGAAACTGGCTATAGTTTTATTACAAATACAGTAGCACTGCAATTTGTATTTCGTATAAAGCTAGCTGTAGTCTTATTGCAAATATATTAAAAACTGCCACTCGTTTCTCATATAAAACTAGCTGAAGTCTTGTGTTAAATGTACACAAGACTGCCACTAGTTTCTCATACAAAGCCAGCTGCAGTCTAATTGTGAGTACACATAAGACTGCCTCTGACTTTTCGTACAAGGCGCTTAGCGTTGAAGATTAATAATACTTTCCCGCCAGCGCTGTAGAAATGCACACATGTTCTCGTTGCAGCACACATGTTCTCGTTGCNCACCTGTTCTCGTTGCAGCACACCTGTTCTCGTTGCAGCACACCTGTTCTCGTTGCAGCACACCTGTTCTCGTTCCAGCACACCTGTTCTCGTTGCAGCACACCGACTTGTCGCAGTACCTGGAGAGACACAGCGGCGGCCTGCACCCTCGCAACGTGCAGCTGTTCCTCTTCCAGCTGCTGCGGGGCCTGGCCTACTGCCACAGGCGCCGCATCCTCCACAGGGACATCAAGCCGCAGAACCTCCTCATCGCTGAGAACGGCGAACTCAAAATTGCCGATTTTGGTAAGTCGGTCGTCATTGTTTTTGTTCCGTTCGAATTTTGTCTCGGCATAAAGCGCGTGCCCATAGAAAAAATCTAAGAATAAGACGAAGATAAAATGTGTACGCAGATGGGGATGACAGATTAAATGATACAATTTTTTTGTGATCTATGAATCTTTTTTATCCGTGTTTTGTTTGTTTCGTTTATCCAAATCTCTGGCGGAAAAAGAGTCGCAAAAAGCATCACCCCCTCCTTCTTTACATTATTCCCTCCATTTTTTCAAATTTATTAATAACTGAGTTTTTCGCCGAGTGCATGTAACAGGCTTATGATCATAGAAATATTAAAGCTTCACGAGCTCCTTGTGCACCTTGAATCAAAACATGACTGAGAATCCCAGGGTGAAAAATTTCCCTGATGGGAAAGTCCGAATAAAATCTTGAATATCATTGTCAAAGTGAAATAAATTTCGGGAACTTGTGTTCTGTCCTGCAAAAATTATTTTTTTTGTGGGCAGAAAATTTGTTTACGAAGGTCGTTCCAATTTTGTAGGGTTATTTTGGCTAAAACTATTTTTTTAAATAACTAAATTATCATATGAATTAGTTGTATGCATCTCCGTGTGCAGCACACCCGGCTAGTTCCATGAATAAATCATAATTACATGTTAGAATTACGATTCTGTGATGTATTCCATGTTAGCTAAACGCAAATATTTGATCATTTTTGCGCTTTTTAAGACTGGCGTTCCGTCGTTTTCACGTCACAATTTTGCAGCCAGTGCACTGAGTCTCTTCCGAACGCCTTGTTTGTTTGTAGATTCGTCAACTAGGCTTCCTAAATCCGATAACAAATGGAAGTCGCTGAGAGGGAGGTATCCACTGCTGCTTTCGATGTTTTAAAACTCTTTTTCCTTATAGAGTCCGGCACGCTCGTTCGATTTTTCACGTTAAGACTATAAATCTGAACAAACCTAATGTGCAAGATCTTACGTTACCATTTTAATTCAAGTTAATTTTGTTTGTTTAAGTAGTTTAATTTCTATTTTGAATGAAAATCAGAATATTAAAACGGATCTTTGCTTCTCGCGCATCTACTCACAGCGAGCTGAGGAGTATTTTAAGGATTTTTCCGTTGCGAAAATGCAAGTATGAAGCTGATTTTTAAAAAATGAAATATTTTGGTCTTGAGGGTTTCTCTCGCCATTCTTTGTGTGAAGTGGAGTGAGCTCCTTATATAATTTGCATAGCGTTGCGCATACTGAAAAAGGCTTCTGCCGTGAGAGCTGGCGGCGGTCTCCGGGGACTTACGTATTTGCATGGCTTTTCCCACTCTTTTAGAATTACGTTTACTGGCAACAGTTACCATTTTAGTAGCACTCGAAAGTCGCGTATGTTGTCCTCGACTTCATTTGCACCTCCGGCCGACCGATATGAAGCAGTGTGAATGTTAGGGTGCCTCAGTGCCAACATATGTTATGGAAAATCGGTAACGAGTCTCAAGTTTTAAAAACATTTCTTATTTATTTTACGGAACAACTGAATAGGGATTTAAAATTATCACGTAAATCACGCACAATTTGGTTATAAAAATTAATCAATTGCCAAGTATAGCTCATTTTGGTTAGGATGACGATGACCGCGTGAAAACCTTGGATTGTCGCTTTTAAAAATGGCCGCTCTCATTGCAGGCCAGTCATTAAATCTGATGGAAAGGCGCTGAGATTGAGGCAGAGGATCCCTTCTATATTCGTTACCTGCCAAATGAGGCGCATCGAGGGAGAGGGAGATACCAGCCCTCTGGAAGCCTGAAAACCAGCAATACTATTGTAAATTCAGATAGTTTGGGGGAACCGAAATTGGGACATTTATGAAATGTTTCGAAAATGGGCGAGCACTTTTGAAAACTTGAAGATGTGTTAAGGGTAATAAAGCATACCTTAGAAGTGAGAGCTTCTGTATATTTTGGAAGCTGTGCAGTATCTCAGTATTACAACGGATGAATGCATGGTAGAGCATCATGGTGGAAGATTTATGAGTTGCCTAGCTCAGGGAAATAAGAGGTTATAATGTCCTTCTGTTGAGACGACCTGAAAGCTGGTGTGTGGACTGCGTAGGCTTAGTTGCATGGGTGAGTCATGTAGTGAAATGTGTGAAGTATATAACGTGAATTATTTTAGTAAATTGAACAAAAATGTGTTAGAGGGCGAGTGAATGGGTATGAATTTATATTGGAGGATTTAAATTCTAGATACTACAGCCACAAAATATAATATAAGTAAGCAGTTCCGACACACTTTAATGGTGAAACCTTTACGTCGGAACAGTCGAACAGCATTTCATTATTTTAAGTTAAAATTGGATTTAATTGTATGGGTCTGAATACTCTTCACTGTTGTACCGCGTGATGAAATCACGATTTAGTGGTTCCGAATATAAATACCATTAAAAGAAAGACTGAAATGAACAGGAATGGCTCATGCATTATGAATGCTAAATTTTGACAGCCTCTAACTTTCAAGGGAAAATTCCAGCAAAAGTAAGCTAATAACTAATCCAATAAACAATTCACCAATTTCCCTACGCCCAGTAATCATTTCGATCATTATTGCATGCCTCATAATTATCTATCTAGTCCCGTAGACTCACTAAACACTTCGTTTAATTAAGCCTTCCTGATTACCAATGGCTGACAATAATACACGTATGCAATACTTATATTATGACTAACGTATAAACATATATTTACTCTTAGCATTCTGTGATTCTGTCTAAAAAATGTTCATTTTCCCCATTTGTTAAATAGAGTCAATTCTACAAATAACGACCGAATTATTTTTACGATTTAGCTTCATTTGGCTTTGTACGTACAAATAGCTACAGCCCATGTGTACAGGTTTCGGAATTCTTTGAACGAACTTTGACATATGGCTTGTTTCGGTGCAATAAACAGTTTTACTCTTTGGAGGCATGTATTAAAATGCTTAGTTAAAAAGCTACGGACATTTGAATGTTAGAGCTTGTCGGTAGGAGAGTGAGAAATCAAATTCAAAACAAGTTTTTATTATGAGCGAGCAGTACAGAATTTGACTGTAGGCTAGATATTCACAGTAGGTATTCGAAATTCCGTCCGTCTGCTGTGATGCATGCGTAGAAACGCCGGCGCGATGATTCCTGAACTCGTGCGAAGACACCAGGAATTTCAAGAGATCTTCTTCGGACGGAACTCGTGTTCCATACACCAAACTCTTCAGGTGTCCCCAAAAGTAGAAATCTAGAGGCGTCATGTCAGGAGACTGTGGTGGCCAGTAAATGGGTCCGCGACGACCAATCTAGCAGTTTGGATACCGACCATCCAAGAACCGCCTAACAACAATCGAGAAATGTGCCGGAGCGCCATCATGTTGGGACCCCGTTCCACTGCGGTTCGCGAAGGGGTATATTGTTCCAACTTTGGAAATACTTCATGAAGAAAAGTCCAATAAATGCGTCTCGTCAATTTTCGAGGCTAGATGTAAGGGCTGATCAGGTAGTGATCAGTGAGGCCCGCCCACGTATTTAAAGAGAACCCAACTTGGGGACTACTTTCCCGGGTAACATGTGGTTCATTGTGGGGCCTGAAATGCATATTATGCGTGTTAACTGTTCCTTCTCGCATGAATTTTACTTCGTCTCAGAAATCAGGCTGTTCCATCTCTTTCCGTAAAAATCAACTAGCAAATATAAAACGCAGTGGATAATGTTCATCACTTCAGCCTCTCACACGCTGAACGCGATATGGATGCTGAAAGTTTTCGTGCATTACGCGCCACACCCCACTGGGACGAAGAACATTTGCCACATCACGGCTGCTTGTAGTTAGGTCATTATGAAAATTTTGGGGTATCTCGTCCTCCATCTCTTGATCCCTTAATCTTCTAGAGCGGCCTGCGTCGGGCCGTGCTGTGCGGAATGATTCGGTTCTCAGTAGTGTCGTATGTGTGGCTGAGAATGTTCGATGCACGACCACATGTGTTTGGAAATCTTTCTCTGTAAATTCTTGCAGCCATCCTTGAATTATCATTTGCTATACAGTAAATTAGGTGCCTATCTGCAAGTTCAAGATTAGTAATTAGGTCGATTGCCGTTGATAATTTACTTTAAGATCCACTGTTCAGTGTAAGCTATAGCTCCGAGTGTATCTTGACTTTGCTGGAAAGTATAGTGGTCTGCCAATCAGACACTTAGACGCTCGGCTTAAAATTTTGATGCATTAGTATTTTTTAGATTTCCCGTCTTAGTAACTTTTTAAATACGTATTTTCGGACATACCTCCGTAAAAGAAAATGTGTTTATTTTACCCAAACGTACCTTGGGTTAAAGTTTGTTCGAATAATTCTGAACACCCTGTTCAAATATGTAATCAAACTACATTTAGCTCGCTACGGAAAACTGGCAAAATCTCTATGAAACGAGACAGCGAGGCGTTTTCGATCGATGAAAGAGCAAATCCCTCTAGTCGCAGAATCCTTTTTCCTACATTCCTCATACTAAAAGGTTCTCACTCGCCCGTTCTTGGAATCTAAAATCACTGCGGTCTACCTGGACAGGCCTGGCACGGGCCAAGTCTGTGCCTTCACGGACGTACAGCCACGAGGTGGTGACGTTGTGGTACAGACCACCAGACGTGCTCTTGGGGTCCACGGACTACACCACCTCACTCGACCTCTGGGGCGTGGGCTGCATCTTCGTAGAAATGATCACCGGGGCCCCTGCCTTCCCGGGCGTCAGAGACGTTCACGACCAATTAGATAAAGTTTTTAAGGTGAGGAGTCGACTGAAGGTTCGTTTCCGTAAAATTTATGGATTCAATTTTGTTTTATGTACCCGAGGGATCATTGTTATTTCGGTTGATTTTTACAGCACTTAGGCGCCTGAAGGTGAGCTTTTCATCAGTAATTTTTTTTTATAACGGGTCAAGTGAATATTGTCGCGGTTTGTATTGTTTTTCGAATGGTGTCATTCATATAATACGAATATAATGTTACTTATGTTACTTACTTTGGTAATTATACTAGGTACATCCTCAGTTAGTTCTAATTACATGACGAAATACTAATTGCTTTTATGAATAGCCCACCGTTATATTTTTGCCCTTAAAAGTAGGGTAGTATTTCTTCGTAATGTGTGCAGAATAAGTACTCGTACACTAATTGAATTTTGCTATCGTGGGCTCTACAGTGGGTCAAATAAGTATTCGTAACGTCATGAAAAA
>VOMN01107299.1:0-13298 GCA_014899125.1 Orchestia grillus | reverse complement strand
GGGGGCCCGACCCCTGACGAGGGTTGATGGGCCGGATTGTATTGGTGAGTAGGTGCCTATCATCATATTTGCTCTTTGACTTTGTTTTCTTTCTGTAGACTGTGCAATAACTGCTGTTATTGACACCTGTTTGGGACCTTCAGAAACTCACATAATTTTGATAAGTAGCAAAAATATATGTAGTCATTCATTTATCATTTGAAATTTGTGCTCACCTCAACAGGCATAGGATAAGCTATAGGCAATAGGGTTAGGTTAGTTAGGTTTGTCTATGATCTGCTGTGAAAACTAGTATCTTCTGGTAGACACTGTTAGGTTGTCTCAGCTCTAGCTAGGCCTTCAACATTTCTCTCTTTTGTGGCCACTTTTTTTCATTTTCATACCCCTCTTTGCTAATTATTCTGTTTTCTCCCTTCTTAACTTGCTGTTTCCATGTGCAGGGAATTCTGTGTGACAAAACACATGTACATAAATTCCACATTTTGTAATGTTCTCACTAAAAAGTTACTTGTTTTTGTTCTGTTCAGATTACATTTCATGTTGATAGAGAGCTTGAAACTAGCTAATAATCTAATCTGTCATTTCTTCCATAAAAGTTTTATACCATCTCTACCCAATTGACCTAGTGTTCTACCTTAACCTAGTAATTCATTTTACTGGAATGATAGTGTACATCTGCTATGTTTGATACCTGCTGCCTTTAGTACCTGTTTCTTCTGGCACTTACTATCAAGAGTAAATATGTCATCTAATAGGATGTGCAAAAGGTGTTAGATCACATTGAAAAAAATATTCTAGTTGAAGGCGTTTCACTTGTTGTAACTGACTCATGCCTGTTTCTCTCACTGTACAACTCTTAGAGCATCGAATCACAACTGAACAAGAATTGTGTAGCTGCAAACCCTCTAAAGCAATAATGGTTATTTTTCAGTGTCTAAATTAAAGTTTCGTTTTAGTTCATACATTTTATGCTCATTTTTATGAGTTTTGATTTAAGCATAATTTTTCACAAGTTTTGCACTAATTTTGGATCATTCTTTCAGCCTGAAATTTGAATAGATGGTTTCATCACCACTTTGCTGAGGGCATTGTTGCACTAATTCAGTAGTCACTAGAAAAACATTTCAAATAAATAAGAGACTACAAATAAATTATTCATTTAAAAGGCCCTTGGTGGTTAGTATAAGCATGATGTTTCTGCTGCTTTGATTATAGCTGAACAAAAACTGAAGAAAACTCCTATTTCAGGTAAAAAAAAAATAGATGGGACCAACTCCTGTTGTGATAAGGATTACTTTCTAAATTAGAAATTGAAGGTTCACATGCCAGGGCTGACATTATTAGCATACCTAAGTAGTTCTTTTGAAGCAGCACAGTAGTTCTTTTGAAGAGTTAGAGCAGTAGAAAATAATTTAAGAGATGCATACAAATTGAGAGTTGGTTAAAGTCAAATGAATAAGGATTGTAATTCTGGTACATGTTGGATCTAGCTGTCTATTACTTCTATCCTTTACGCTGTGCTGAGAATCTGTATTCGGTACTACTTCTTCTAAACATGCTGAGATTAAAGTGCATCATCATTTCTTTCTTGTGTGCATGATTTATGTGACATCAAAGCTGCTGACCACTGAAACTTCTGCTACTTTTTTTTTAATAAGTGTGGTACCTATAGTGAGTAGCTAGCCATAGTAGTTAAAACAAAAATGTACTTATGTACTATTTTGTTATCTTTTATAGTTATATGACTTAATTATTTTGAATGGGTACTTACCAGGCTGAACTCTTTTAGGAAAAGAACATAGTCTGAGTGCTTTTGTAGAATTGAATATTGTGTGCTGGTATCCTGATCTACTTTATTCTCTACCTACTGTAGTTACTGGAGTGTGTTGTAAATTAATTTTTATTACTTTGATAGTCTTGGTTTGTCCTTCTCTTTTGCACATTGTGTCAGAGCGGATAGCAAAATTAGAACACCCACCAAAGACTCATTTTGATAGCAGCTTTTTGTCTGATTGAAAATTTAGTCTTGTTTTGTTTGAGATAAGATACATTACATGCTTGTCTTTAAACTAACATTTTACTTTGCTCTCAGGAGTGCTGGAGAAGAGCCCAAATGCTGTGGACTATTCCGACATAACAGAAGTCCTTGAAGATGAGCAGACACTGGGAGAGCTGCAGGGTAAGTTCTGTGGCATCTCGCATGTGTTGTTTGAGGGACACGAAATGGCTACCTAAGCCAGCTGAACTGAGTTTCTTTCATGGACCAATTCAGGAGTAATGTTTTATACGGACAAATGTTTAATGAATAAAATCTGGACTAACATTTGATTGATGATGAAGCATTAGATTTAAAGGAAGTATTTAATAGGTTATGTTTTAGCAATGTATCTTATTTATATTTTTCCTAGTCAAAATGATGAAATGGTACCTACTCACAAGTACTACATAAATGCATGTTATCGAAAATTATCTCTGATTCTCCACTACTTATTTGTTGTACTTTCTATGTTCCTCTACCATTGATAAGACAGCATCTCTATTGATGACATCATTTCAGATGAACTTGCCTCCACATCCCTCATGAGACAAAATTATCATTCAATATTTTTTTTGATAAAATTTCACTATAAAGTATGGCTCTGTTTAACATACTAAGTAATATGATGCACACTCATACCTCTGCATTGGGAAGCCTTTCAGGTGCATTGATTTCTAATTTTCAAATTTTTATTTTTGGGCAATTAGTTAAACTTACTTCAATCACATGGGAAATACTGTATCAGATTTTGTTAGATTTATTAATGAGTTATGGTACACAAATATGAAAGTATTCCAGTATGTTAAAGCTTTCCATGTTGTTGTGCAGGCCTCATACTAGAGGCAATTTAAGGAGTGAGAAAGGGGAGCTAGCTTGTGCCAAATTTTATTGCTTATATTACTATAATTTTTGGCATGAGCAGTCATAAGCAGAGTGTAATTTGAGCCTGATTTATTCTTTGTTCATATTTAGATTTTCAAAACTATGAAAACATAAATCCCATGGAATTACTATGTACAGTTAATTGCAGGCCTGGGAGTTCCCAATAAGCAACCAACTTCCCTTCCCTTCATTCATTGGGCCCAAAAATGTCAGTGCCTTTGCTGGGGCTCAGTTGATGACATAACTCCCTGGTCATAAAGTACTCAGACAAATTGTCCTGAAAGTTCATTTTTCAAATCAGCAATTTTTTATTAGTAGGATCCAATATTATCTATTTGCTTCCATATTTTATGTGTCTGCTGGCAAATTTTGGTAGAAACATATGAGATGCAAAAACATTGCCTGCTTGAAAATTCTAAGAGTAACTTCAAAAAGAAGCTGGTTAATTTTGTGTGTCATAAAAGTAATTTATTTATTTTCTGCTTTTGATTTGGTGACAATCAAGAATCATTGTTCCTCATATGTACTTGATGTAGTTACCTGCCTCGAAGATTTCTTCTATTTTTTGTGCTGCAGTGCTTCATCCAAAGTGCCTGCTGAGGAGTTTCACTCTAATAAGTGTACTGCATAATTTCATGTACCAGAAAAGGCTTTTTAGTTCTACTGTTTCTGAATTCTTGTTGTTGGACTGCAATACGAGCATCAGACCTAATCTTCATATTAGGTACTTCATATAGTTGGATACTACAAAATGTCAATTTTTCTGTGCAAATCCACATCCCAACCTGCTTGATGACTTGGCTCAATCATGGGAGCAGTTCATTTAAATGGGTCAATATTAGTATTATGTCAATTATTTAAGCCAGCTTGTTTTTTGGCATATAATTTAAAAATTATCAGAATAGTGATAGTTTAGTTTAGCTGCATAATTCTGGTCAATCCAGAATCTGGGTATTGTTTTTAGACTAGTATTTAGTGTTTTTTAACATCAAAATTCTATTGATCTAGAGTAATGCAAGATAAATTTTGACATAAGTGTACATATGTATAGGTGTAAATGCTTCTTTTCCTGAGTTTAATTGTAACAGATTATGCATGAATATCTCAGCTCACATTTTTATGTGTTTGTTTTTAGTTTTTTAATTGTTTAAGAAATTCTAAAGCATTCTTTTATTTAATGGAAATGGTAAAGTACTATATGTAACATCAAGTCTAAGGCATTGTTTTATTAATTCAATCTAAATGGTAAAGTAATTCTTGTAACATTAAATTCTAAAGCATTGTTTATTAAATGAAAGCATCAATGTAATATGTGCACCTCGTCTTTGTGTTCTAGGCTCTCACGAAAACAACCTGACTCTGATGATGGGCCAGCCGCCAGCAGGAGAGGACTATGATGAGGGAGAGGAGGACCAGCGTGTATACGAGGGCCTAGAGCCTGTGCAGGCCCCCGGCACTGACACTCACGCTGTGCCCCTCGTGGAAGACATGGCCGATTTGGAAGCCCTGGGTGCTGGGGAAGTGGCAAATGGAGTCCACCAGTCGGACGGAGAGTACAATGGGGATGGGGACTTGGGCGACCCCAAGACCGACGTGGAGCTCATGCCTCCTCCACCTCCTCCGTCAACTGCCACAAACGAAGATGGGGGCGAGGACAAAGAGATGATGAATGACAGCGGTGTGGGGAATGCCTCCGAGGAGGGGGGTCGGCTCGTGACTCCGTTGGCCGCCATGAGGCCCTCCAAGTATGCTGATGTGGACGTGGCCGAGCTCTTCCCTGGCTTCCGGGCTGATAAGGTAGCTCATGGCGTAGCTGTGCTCCTCGTGTAAATGAGCTGCACCGGTTCTGTGGCATTATAAAAATTAAAAAAGAGCACTACTGTCTAACATGGTCTCTCTTTTAATCTTACTGTTTGTACTGTTTGTAAGATTAAAAGTCTCTTTTGTAATCTTACTGTTCACTATGTTCACTACTATTAGATTTAATTTTTTTGAATATGATTTCTAAATGAATTACAAGGTTTATATTTCACTATATATATATGGTCTTGTTGTGATATGCTGGACCAGCACTGAGTTAAAGTTCTTACGTAAAGTAATTGGTTCCTTGATGCCATTGAGAACAATAATAAAGCCAGATTCTATGTCAGTAGCTTTGTATGAGGTATAACATCCATTTTCATACATGAGGCCACTCCAGTTTGTGGTAATTTTGACCAGGATGTTTTGATGGTTTTTACACTTCCCTAATGGCATGCAGAGAAGTTCTGATGCAGAACTTCCCTGCAAACCATTAACCTGTCTATACCCAAGTATGTAACTTTGCTTTACTGATGATTATATGTCTTATATTGCTTTACATTTTGGATTACTTTTTTCATGTATATACGAACAATTACTAATCAAGTAACATGAATGACGTAGGTAGCTCAACTGTAATTGCCACATCCTAAGTCAGTGATGCTATTTTAATCGGATTTTCCACTGTTCTCTTATGAAGACGCTGGTTTTTTAAAGGTTTTGGTGCACAAAAGTTCTAATGCTGGCCTCTGCTGACGTTGTACGCTGCTTTTGTGCAGGTGCTGCGATTCTCTCGACTCTTCGGACCCAACAAGCACACCATCCCGCCCTCGCGTTCCGTCTGGAAACACGTCAAGAGGAAGAAGAAAAGAAGGTGAGCAGGCAAATAGCTTGCTTGGGTGCTTGTTGATCAGGGCAAACAGATGCTGAGAATGATGTCCACGTGTCTGGATTTGGTCATCTTCTCAAGGAGAAGCTAAAGACTTGCCCGTAATCTATTTCTTTTTTTGTCAACTTGCAAAAGATGGATCTCCTTCAGGAAGCATAGGATAAGGTTAGGTTTGTCTTTCGTATGGTATGGGAATGGGCAACCCCAGAGTAGCACTGTTAGGTTATTTCAGCAATAGATAGGCCTTTAGGATTGTTGCTTTCGTGTCCAACTTCATTGTTGCTTATTTCTTATAATTTTCACTCCTTTGCTGTCTCTTCTTGACCTATTCTTCCTCTTGATTCTTAACTTACTGTTTCTAGGTGCAGAGGTTCCTATGTAGAAACAAACCTTGTGCGTTGATTCCCCGTTCTCTATATTCCATAGCGAATGGTCGTTTTTATTTTGGTGCCACACAGTTTGCGTCATTGTAGTGCTGCAGTTTAGAGGTGCACTACAGCTTCTGCTACTCCTTTGATGACTTCAAGAGGTGGTTTCTTGGAGAGGGGTTCCATGTCCGGGTCTGACCTTTCTTTTGAAGAAGCGACGTAACTCGCGTGTTGCATCTGGCATCTCCCTTGTGGAATGCCATATTCAATTAAGAATAACTCGGTGTCCATTTGTAAATAGCTGTAATCTTTTTTATGACACTCCCAAAATCCATTGTGAACTATTGCAAAAGTTATCGTCATGGACGAAAATTCATTGCAATTCATGTGCCATTCTGTTTTACTTTTGCAGTGTTCATCATTAAATTCACAAATACGCATTTTTTGTTAGCTGTCCCAAGTTGCCTGAAGTCCACTGCATCGCAGAATTCATTGCATGCATTCATTTTCCGATGTTTTTGTGGTTAACTCGAAGTATTCATCAGTGGTTGTATAGTGTAGATCAGAAGAAGCACACAAAGCGGCGGCACCCCAGTGTGGCCCGGGCTTGAAAGCCCAAACATCTTCAAGGTATTCAAGGTAGTGTAAGTTTCCAAGCACAGCACAGGGTTTACCTTGGAGATGTAAAAATACATGAAAAAGCTGTGATTGTCTGAAGAATCCACCCTCGTAAAAATGGCATTATCAGGATCGGTAGGCACATCTAAAGCAAGGCATATTAACCCTTTAAGCACCAGTAGTGCGTAGGGCCATTCCATAAAGCTGTTATTAGCTCGTTGTTCAAAGCTACATCAGCCTTACTGCGAAAATTATTTTAACATTACAGGGTTAGGTTATATGAAAGGCTATGTAAATTTACCTCGCCCTTGTAAGATATCACCTTTCCCTGTACGAAAAGCGATGCATCCCTGTGAACGCCACGTTTCATTGTTAATTCCCGACAGGACCACGAGTGACGCGTCTCCTGATGGGGGCGCTGCTGGGGACGGGCGGGACGACCTGGGGTATGGGGACCAGGAGGACCCCTATGCTCTGAAGTTCGCCCCTGCGCCCTATATAGAGCGGACCGAGTCTGAGGTGCGCAACAGGCTGGTCCTCTTGTTCGGCCGTGTTGGGGGTGTGTGGGATGTGGGTGTCCGCTTTCACAGCCAGCCCACTTTCGCGTGCCCCTTTTCACAGCCAGCCCACTTTTGCGTGCCCCTTTTCACAGCCAGCCCACTTTCGCGTGCCCCTTTTTACAGCCAGCCCACTTTCACACCCTATGGGACTCCATATGCATCGAGTGATCAGATCTTATAAAGCAAATGCTTTGCTTCACCATGTCAGGATCAGTGCCAGTGTGTGTGCGTCTAAGATTTCAGCCCGATTTTTGAAGCCAGCTTTCTTGGGTAGTTAACTAATGACGGGGCTCTGTAGTGCAAGGATAGCGTGCTTGCCTCCCAATCAAGAGGTCCTGGGTTCCACGCCTCAGGCAAAGTGCCAACCTTGAGAAAGAATTGTTAAACACAATTTTTCTGAAAAATCTGCACACCAGTGCAGCGTGTAATTAGTGGCCTGAATTGTTTGCTAGATTTCAAGGTAACCAAGTGGCTGTGAGTGATTCCACTTGTTTTCGTTCAAAGAGGGCGTGGAAACACATTTGTGTATTCTGGCGATTTGCTGTGCAACGTTCTGTGACCTTCTTATATAAGGGCGGTCGTGCAGTACCATAACGAGCCCCACCTTATATAAGGGCGGTCGTGCAGTACCATAACGAGCCCCACCTTATATGAGGGCGGTCGTGCAGTACCATAACGAGCCCCACCTTCTTATTCGACAGCGGTCGTGCAGTACCATTCTGCACACATACCACTTACAAATTAGTAGTCACGTCTGGTGCAGTGCAATCGTCTGTAGCTGCAACCTTGTGTTGTAGGAGGGTGTAGGTCAGGGCGGGCGTCCCTGGGTTACAGGAGCATGTAGACCAGAACAAGCATGCCCGTGTTGCAGGAGCGTGTAGACCAGAACAAGCATGCCCGTGTTGCAGGAGCGTGTAGGCCATAACAAACATGCCCGTGTTGCAGGAGCGTGTAGACCATAACAAACATGCCCGTGTTGCAGGAGCGGTACGCCACGCCCCAGGACCTGCTGCCCAACAACCAGGGATCGGGCCGAGGCTCGAGCGGGAGTGGCGGCCACGACGCCGGCGAGGACGAGGGCTCCAGCAGACGCCAGAGCAACAAACCCAAGCCCAGCGACTGGCGGTACGGGCCCGCCCAGCTCTGGTACGACATGATCGACGTGCCCCCTGTCGTCGAAAACTTCAACTATGGATTTAAGGTCAAGGTGAGTACTGCCTCTACTGCTTTATTGCAGCCGCTTTACTTCAGTCGCTTTACTTCAAGTGCAGCTTTAAGAGCAAGGGAAGAGTCCATGGTTAACATCATTTGCGTACATGGAATTATCTAATCTCCAGTTACACCCTGTTCCCAACGTTATTCCATTGAATATTGTTTGTTAAAACTAGTGATTTTAGTGTGTGCGGTTCTCGCCTTGCTGAGCAACTGGAGCATTTTGTTCAACAACTTCCTTAGAATCTGCTATAATAAGTGCACCTTCCGCTCTGTTTCACTCGTCACTTCCCGACAAGGACGAGTTGCCTCGTTTTATCCCTACCCACATTTTTTTGCGATTGAACTCGTAAAATGTTCCTGTCAAGGCAAAATAAAAAACGTTGACACGTGTTTACCCGTCCTTTCTTGACCTCTCTGTGTGCAAACTGACCATTTTTGAGTGTTTCCATGTATTTTGGATGAATAAAGTTTCATAATTAGGTTGCGCGTTTTTAATAAAAATCTCCCGGGGAAGGAATTACTCTGTTGCGTCTAGATGCATTAATAACGCCATAACAGATGTAAAATAATGCTATTCCTACTAGCAGAACGGTCGCGTGAGGTATATCAATGGTATTTGTACGGGCCGAACGGTGGCGTGAAGTAAAGTAATTACTATTCTTACGGGCAAATCTGCGTCGTGAATCATGGTAATGCTATTTGTACGGGCCGAACAAATTGTGAAGCACTGTTTAGTAATGTTACATATTTGTACGGGAGAACTTTGGCGTAAAGTGTGCTAATGCTATTCGTACGGGCAGAACGGGGGCGTGAAGAAGGAGCCGTCAGAGGAGGACACCTGCAAGCGTGTCCTGCCGTCGCCCTCTCAGATGCCTGACGTGAAGCCCTCGCTCCCTGCTGACGGTGCTGACGCCGACCGTGAGAACAACGATGCTGACGATGAGAACAGCGATTTTTCAGACGATGCATTCCACATGATCACCCAGTACAACTGGGAGGATGATATCATCTGGAATGGCGATGATCTCAAGCACAAGGTAAGGCCTCTATTAAAAACTAATTCTCTCACGCAGGCTAAACCGCTCAAATCCTGAATTTCTTACAAAACCCCTAATTCAATTTCATTCTGCTACTGTAGATCCTTTAATGGGACACTAGATGTCGTAGGCCAAAATGGTCTAAATATGGAGAAACGGGAAGTGCAACTGCTGACATTACGGGTAAAGACAGTGAAAATAAAATGAAAATGAAAGTTAGTGAAAATGAAACGTAATGGTCTGGCAAGCCTCAGGCTCCAAGTGTCTCAGATTGAGAATTTTAACCTGTGGTGTGAAGCGACTCACTTAGGCGTCAATATGTACGGGATAAATTCACCTGAAGTTGATACCTCGTATTCAAAGTAATGAATAAAAAGTAGGTGTTATCAGTTAGAGCTGGGTAACTGCTAAGAATATCAGATGATGAAACCCCTGAAGAGGAACTTAGATTCTGAACCTTGATGAACTTGAAATGAGATGACACTACCAAGCAAGAAATAAGGACAACCAGCATACGTACAAGCTGTTGTGGGCTATTTGGCAGTGGCTTCGGGGCCAGATTTTGTTATTTTTCCTGCTGGGCTTATTAACGCTTTTAGGAATTTGTTGGGGGTTTGTTTCCATTGTCATTGGGTTTTCCTTGTTTTCCCTTATTGCAGGGGCCGCTATTTCTTTCTCGTCTCTTATTTCATATCCTTCCGATACTGATAACTTTGTCTAACCCGCCCCAGGTCACACAGCCCCTTCTCCCTTACCTTCATTGTTAGTGGTAATCTGCGTCCGTTTACGGCTTTTTTTTTGAAAATTCTACAAAGTATTTTGAAATTTTAAAATGACCCATTGAACTTTTAGCTGTAATCTGTAATCTGCGTGGCTTCTTTTATGGGTTCACTTCTTTGAAGATCTTTGTGTGAACGAAGAATTATAAACTTTGAAATCGCACCTTGCAATCATTCAAATTTTTGTAGCCACCTCCGTTGATTTGTTGGCTCGTTTTAGCGAAAAGCTTTTTGTGACCAAAGAATTCTGGAGTCGCCAATTCCGCCCTCAGATCCAGCAGAAGCGGAAGAACATGGCTGCTGGCTGGGTGCCTAGCTCGTACAACCGTACGGCCCAGGCCTTCAGCCAGCCCGGCGGGAGTGGGGGGGCTGCTGCAGGGGCGGGCGGCAGACAGGGGGTGCAGCCTTTTGTGCCGCCCGTCCCCCAACCCCCTGCTGCTGTCAACAAAATCAAAACGGGCGGCACGAAGTGAGTGGTAGCGCGTGTTGTCCGTGCGAGCTGTGCGTGCTCCAGCGCGCTTATTTTGTGTCCATGTTTGCTGTCATGCATGAAATCATTTGCCCTTTGCATTTTAAGTGCTGCGTTTCTCAGAATCGAGCTCTGAATTCCTGTTAGTTGAAGTTTTCCTATTTTCCATTTAGCAATTGAAGTTTCCCATTTTCTATTAGTCTGATGAAGCTTTCCCATTAAAGTTCCAATTTTCAACTATTCGAGTTTCAAATTTTCAACAATTTTCAGTAGTTGAAGTTTCCCACTTCCCATTAGTCAGGTGAAGTTTTCTCATTTTGCATTTGACAATTGAAGTTTTCCATTTTTTATTAGTCAAGTGATCACGTCTTCCCTTTAGTCAGGTTGATGGTCTCCCGTTTTCCATCAGTCTAGTGAACTTTTCGCATTTTACACACATCAGCAGAATTTCCCCTTACTCCGTGTGTCAGGTGAAGTTTCCCCAATGTCAAGGGCTCGCAAAAGCCTTCAGTGTCTGGTGCTATGACCAGATTTTTTTTTGTCTTCAGTACATCCATTTCTGTAAACCACAAATTTTTCCGAGCACAGAACTAAGGCACCTAACGATGAGCCCATGTCGTCAGATGCCTGCCAGCTCTCACAAGCCACTCATACATAAGCGTGTGCTCCACATTGTCTTGAGCTGTTCCTCCTATGTATAACCCTGTTTAAACCTACGGAAAAGAACTACAACCTGTACGTTCTATAAAATATTCAAAGCAATAAAATGTGACGATACATTCGCAATAATTCAACTCCCTTTAAGTTCAGTAACAGCAAAAGGCTGTGTACTATTATTATGCTGTACAACCTCAGAACCATAATGATGTGTATATCACAGTCACTTCATAGCTGGGGAGCTGCATAAACCTCTCAAGTACTTATGTTGTTGCTTCAATAGTTCAACCCCCCNACCCCCCCCCCCTCCTCAGGGGGTGTAGGATAGACCAAAGGGTTAGGTTAGTTAAGTTTGTCTATCGTATGCCATGGGGACACTGCTAGGTTACTTCCGCTATAGATAGGTCTTCGAGACTTCTATCTTTCGTGGCCACTTTACGTTATTCAATGTTTACACCCTCGCTCTTTCTTCTTTGTAGTTTCCTCGTCTTCATTCTCAACTTATGGTTTCTATGTGAAGGGTATCTTGTGTGGGAACACACTTTTTACATAGATAAGCCGTTCTCTGTAATCCATGCTAAGTGATCCCTTTTCATCGCTCTCTTTTGATCACATTTCATGTGGGAAGGAAGCTTTAAATTAATTAGTAGTCTAATCTAACGTAATCTAAAGTGGTTCACCTTGCCTTCGACCGCAGTGGAGAGGATGACACGTGGTACTCCATCTTCCCCGTGGAGAATGAGGACTTGGTGTACTCGCGGTGGGAAGACAACATCATCTGGGACCCCGACAACATGGAGACCATTCCTGAGCCCCCCATACTCACCCTCGACCCCAACGACGAGAACATCATCCTGGGCATCCCTGAGGACGTTGATCCGGCTACTCTCAACCAGGAGGAGGCTCCTGTCAAGGTCAAAATCCCGCATCCGCACGTGAAAAAGTCGAAAATTTTGCTGGGCAAAGCTGGGGTCATCACCACCATTGAAGAAGAGTCTCCCCCGCCTCCTCCCAAAAGCCCCGACAAAGACCCCTTCAACCTGAGCAACGACGAGTACTACTCTGCCAAAGGCCAGGACCAGATCATTAAGATCAGCATGGCGGGGGGGCTGCTGCAGCACTCGACTCCCGTCGTGGAGCTGCAGGCTCCCTTCATCCCCACCTACATGGGCGAAAAGAAACTGCGTCATTTTCATCGGCCTCCACTGAAGCGCTTCAGCCACGGCGCTTTGGCCAGCCCTGGGTCTCACTCAGTCCATTCCCTGGCTAAAGAGATTAAGAAGAAGGAGAAACAGCGCGACCAAGAGCGTCTGGCGTCTGGTGGTGGGGACGTGTTCTTCATGCGGACCCCTGACGATCTCACGGGGAAAGATGGAGACCTCATTCTCGTAGAGTATGTTGAGGAGAACCCTCCATTGCTGTCCTACGTGGGCATGTGTACTCGTATAAAAAATTACTACAAACGACGTGCCTGCAACGATAAAGGTCCTCCGGAGTATAGGTTTGGCGAGACCGCCTATGCTCACACATCTCCCTTCTTAGGCTCCATGCATCTTGGTCAAAGCATCCAGACTCTTGAGAACAACATGTACAGAGCTCCTCTTTATGAACATAAAATTCCGCCCACAGACTTTATCGTAATTCGCACGCGCAATGGATACAGCATTCGTGAATCAGAGGCTCTCTTTTGTAGTGGACAGCAGTGCCCGTTGTATGAAGTCCCAGGGCCTAACAGCAAGAGTGCCAACAACTACGTCAGGGATTTCTTGCAGGTTTTCATTTACAGACTTTTCTGGAAGAGTCGAGATGAACCGAGACGAATCAAAATGGACGAAATCAAGAGAGCTTTCCCGACTCACTCGGAAAGCTCTATTAGGAAACGCTTGAAGCCTTGCGCCGACTTCAAAAGAACAGGTGTCGATAGCAACTGGTGGGTCATCAAGCCTGAGTTCCGTCTTCCCACTGAGGAGGAAATCCGAGCGATGG
>VOMN01107294.1:0-15776 GCA_014899125.1 Orchestia grillus | reverse complement strand
ATACATGCATATTCATAGGAGATATAAGCTTTCAAAAAAAGTGTACATTTTTTTGGAACACTCTGTATATTATAAAGTTTCGGCTACATTGCGGAATTTTTCTATAGCTATACAAAAAAAGCATCAGCTCCACAGCGAATGCTAAACTTTGGGAATAGGAATAGGCCCACAAAACAACACTGCAAGTTTTCGCTCTAGTAATCACAAACATTATGTTTAAGTGGAAACATTTAGCAAAGTATTCGAAACTGTACACTGGAATTGCCCTCATGTTATTTAAAAAATTCAAACAATTTCAACGATGTTATACCACAAGAATTACATGAATTGAAATTACATGTAATTAAATACATATTTCCGCATATCATAGCAAATTTCTGATGCTACTCTCACTCGACAACGTTCAATGTACGTTCAATATGCTAAATTCTTAAATTGACAATTCCACGAGACGTTTGTCTCTCCCGGTAACACGAGTCGCAGTGCAAATGTTCAGGGTAACAAAGCAATAGACCTGCCAGCTCCTCCACAATAAATAGAAGTACAAAAACAGCGTCTCCATTTTCTGTTTAATTGGCACACGCGTTTTGGCAGCCCGTGTGACGTACGTTTGTCGCAGACGTGAACGAGTGTGCGGACAACAAGGGAGGCTGCGACCACTCGTGCCAGAACACTCTGGGCTCGTACCGCTGTTGCTGCGACGCCGGCTACAGGCTTGCGGAGGACGGGCACTCATGTGAAGGTAATGTTGATTCTTCAATGCATCGCTGTCGTAGATTGTATGATAACCTAATTCTGCAATCAGTGAACGGAGCCAGAGCTTCTCCCTCGATGAATTATGGGGATTAATTTAATACACTAACTTTGTGAAGTTAGCTCTCATACTATCTTGAAGAAATACGCAGTTACACCACACTATTTAAAATCCCCATTTTTAATTTGGAGCTTATTTTAACTATAAATTTTAGGTAGAGGAGATCCTAGTTTCGTATTATCTTCGACATAACCGACCGCTAACGATTATGATAGAAGACTTTTCTTCTGAATATTATTTTCCCGCTGGGCCTTTTATGCAGATATTGACGAATGCAGCAGGCACAACGGAGGCTGCTCCCACACCTGCTCCAACACAGAGGGCTCCTACCAGTGCTTCTGCCTCCGAGGCCATCTGCGCCTCGACAACTGGACTTGCGCTAGTGAGTACTGAGTGCTCACACGGGGGCACTCGTTAAGGAACCCCTGCAATAATCTCGAATTAGCTCATCGCTTAGGTTTTACTTATCGTGAAAATGATTTCATTTTAGCGTGCCGTTAACATGCACAGGTCATTATAAAAATATAAATGCAAAATGATAATTATGAATAATACCTCAATGCAAAAAAACTTATTCGCATAATTTTTGTTATTGAACATAAGTGTTTTATAAACGACACGATAAACGACACATGATTCAGTATCAGTTATTTTTATAGTGACTTCAATATATTATCGAAATTTAACACTCCACTTTAACGTTTTACAACTTTATCTTCAAATGTCATCAAAATTTCAATAATTCATCTGTGTTTACGTGATGGATGCATTCTAGATGTACATTTTACTTTGTGTCATTTGATGCAGGCAGCGACTACCTGAAGGGGTGTCGTGTGGCCAACGGCGGTTGCCAGCACGAGTGCCGGCCGCGCCCCGACGGCCCGCACTGCGTCTGTCGCCCTGGGTACGATGATGTTTCACAATCTTCGTGGAATAGCTCCATTTGATTTAACAAGGCATTACGCAACTCTAAGTATCGCATCTACCACGTTTTTTTTGTGGGATGATCAGCTGAGGGCAAATTACACGGAAACTTTATTTTATACCAAAAATTGCAAGCGCTTTTGTTGGCTGGAGGCTGGAAGGTCATATACATACTGAAAATCATTACCAAATTACATTCGTAAATGTTTAATATTTAGTTATTTCAAAATACTACGCTTTCCTTCGCAGATTTTCTCTAGCCCTTGACGGTCAAAAATGCGTTCCTCATGATCCGTGCGATGGTGCCCAGTGCAGTCACACCTGCATCGTCAGGAACCAAATGCCGCAATGCATCTGTCCCAGGGGCTTCATCCTCGCTGATGATGACAAGACATGCGTGTGCTCAGAAGGTTTGCAGCTGTCTGCAGACAGGCAAAAGTGTGTGTGTCCTGAAGGATTCGTCCGGAGCTTCACTTACGGCCTCAAGTGTGAGTGTCCAGGAGGCCTCCTACCGTCACCTAACGGCCAGACGTGCGTCTGTCCGAATGGGTTTCGCAGATCGGCGGATGGCAAAAGTTGTGATTGCCCCGCCAGCTTTCGAAAGTCGCCAGATGGTAGAAGCTGTGTTTGCCTAGAAGGTTTCGTGTTGTCACCAGACCGTGGAAGGTGTCTGTGTCCCAATGGATATGCCCTCTCTTTGGATGGCTCTATTTGCGAAGATTTGGACGAGTGTCGAGCAGAGCCGGGACCGTGTAGCCATCTCTGTGTCAACACAGACGGCTCGTACCGATGCTCCTGCTTCCCAGGCTACAAGTTGCGGGATGATGGGGTCACGTGTCACCGTGAGTTACGTACTCCTAGTGGAACCAACTCCTCACCCTGAAATAAATTGTGTGAAAAATGTCATCTATACTTTCTATTTACTTAGGAAGGTTCATTTAGTCGATGCAAATATTTTGAAGTATTTTAAAACTGAAAGCACTGTTTATGTTTCCCATTGTCAAAAAAAGTTTATTCTCTGAAAGTATCGTAAAATTAAATTCAAAATACCGAAATTAACGCTTTTAAGAGACTCCGTACATTAGACTACTTTTTGGGTACACATTATACTTTAATGTTTCTGATATGATGATATCACAAAAGTTTTCGTGTTGAAAGGAAGACATTCTGGGCGTGTGACAAAATTTTTACAGCACAGTGTGCACAGTTTGTATTGATCTACTTCATTGCCTTGATCTCTTTATAAGTTTTTAAGATATATCAAATTTAATTAAAAAACCTTCAAAACGATTCAAGATTCACTAAACGACACGATTTTACGAATTTGAGCTACACATGCCAGGCGTAAATTAGCTGAAAACAATGCATGACGATGAATAGAAAACGACAGCGTGTGTCTCGATTGAGACCTCAGAAAATTTACATATTATTAAACAACAACTAAATTTACATATTAAACAAATTATTAAAAAATAATTTTTGTAAATAAATTATCTGTAAAGTTCAGTTCGAAATCAAATTATCTTTTAGCATAAATGTCCATTTGTGAAATTTTGATGTGTTGCCAGGCCCCGACAACTGGTGTGCTGACGACAACGGAGGATGCGAGCAGCTATGTCAGCACACCCAGGGGGGTGCCCGCTGCTTCTGCCAGGCCGGATACGCCCTCATGCCTGACGGGCAGACGTGCAACGTATGAGCTTTGGAGACTTCATAAATCCCAATAGTAACAGATTT
The DNA here is from genome assembly GCA_014899125.1 of Orchestia grillus. Classification (NCBI taxonomy): domain Eukaryota; kingdom Metazoa; phylum Arthropoda; class Malacostraca; order Amphipoda; family Talitridae; genus Orchestia; species Orchestia grillus. Next base: position 12,301 of record VOMN01107294.1, on the reverse strand, counting down.
TATCGATGGTGCTATAGCTACAAACCGGTATAATTTTTGCGACCAGTGTTGCGCACATTTTATCAGTCTTGTGCGTTATGTTAAGCAACTTACACAGCGCTCGCCATCATTCGTGGGACAGTAACGAACAGGCTTCATTGATGCTCCCAGCGAATATTGGTCAGTATTCTTATTTTCTGGGAGGACACAAGTGAACTTCTACAGTCACTCGCTTAGCATGAACGAGTGTCCCATTTGCTCACACGACATAGACGAGTGGACGAGTGTCCCACTTACTCACAGAACATAGACGAGTGGACGAGTGTCCCACTTACTCACAGAACATTGACGAGTGGACGAGTGTCTCATTTACTTACAGAACATAGACGAGTGGACGAGTGTCCCATTTACTCACAAAACATAGACGAGTGGACGAGTGTCCCATTTACTCACAGGACTCGTCCCATTTACTCACAGGACATAGACGAGTGGACGAGTGTCCCATTTACTCACAGGACATAGAAGAGTGTCCCATTTACTCACAGGACATAGACGAGTGTCCCATTTACTCACAGGACATAGACGAATGTTCCCTGGAGCCTCGTGTGTGCCAGCAAGACTGCAGCAACACCGACGGCAGCTACAGCTGCACATGCGCAGCAGGTTTCACACTCAGCCTGGATCGCTACTCTTGTATCGGTGAGGGCGGAGTGCCACGAGAGATATGACAACATGGCCGTAAGCCCTTTTGCCGTCCCTGCACTTTTGTGTGCGTGGGGACAGTGGCAGAAAATTGAGTGTATCATATTTTCAAGATCCTATCTGTGCGGTTTCGGGCCAAAATGTAATAGTTAAAATGAGGTTTTCTGAAGATCGCTAGCGATTTGCTATTTACGTTCTGACGTGGAAGTCACTGACGGGAAATACTCGTTTGCTCATTTAGCCTAAAGTTTTTGTGTTATCATTTTAAGTGTTTTTTGTTTTTAATGATCACAATCCTAATGAAACCATTAAAAATGAAAAAGTAGTGAGATGCTAAATTTATATATTAAGTCCTAAATTGTTCAAGATGTTATATGTGGAGGTCTAGATTGTACTGTCTCTTGGCCGAGACATTACTAATTTTTCACTAGGTCGGGTAGGGAATATCGGGCTGACTTCCTTTCCCAAGGGAAGCTCAGCGTGTCCCCATGAGCCAACCTCAACAAGATTCCGGCCAAGATTCAGACTCGGGATCCTGAGAATGTAAGGCAAGTTATTACTCCTACGGCCACGGCGTCTAATACAAAAGTATAACTCGCATAATAAGATGTCTACCGAGTATTAATCCTGCAACCTTTCATTTTACCTCAAGTTTTCTTTTCTGTTTGATACTGTGTAATTGGGTGTACTGCTGCTAGCCTAGAAACCGTACATATCCATCTCTTATTTCGTTGCACTTACAGTGCGTAGTCTAGTTGTAATGTGGAGCAATATTCACAACTCCATATTTACTATATCATATTAATTCCTTTTGAAACTTCGCCTTCTTGCCATAGACTACGATGACTACGACGACTACAGCTCTGTGAGCAATCGCGGTGACCAGGACCTGCCGTACAGTCTTCGTGTCACGCACAGGCACACAGAGTTTAATGACTCCACCCCAACGAGAGCCAACCTTTCCATCACCCGCACTCGTAGGCGAAATTTTGAAAATATAGAAATTCGTATGTAATAAATGTATACTTTAATATTAATTCGTACGTGTATTTCATGAAATAGAGTGAACACATCGGGAGCAGTGTTTTGGGAGCAGTGAACACGTAAAGATAAAACTGAAAATCAGCTTATGTGCGAGTAATGCCATGGTGAATGACGAATTAACTGATGATTACTAATGAATAAAATAAATTTCTCTGGATTAAATGCAGTTTTAATCATTTGCAATTTTGTGACCATCAAATGTGATTTTGCTCCAGTTAATGAGGAGAGATTCGCACCTGAGGAGGAAGGGAGCGGAGCACCTCTTCCTGCTAGGCGACGGCGCCCTGGCATCCGTCGCCAGCGCACCAAGGGGCGTCGTGGCCGGCCCCCCTCAGCGAAGGCCCCTGACGACGAGCTGCATGTCCTCGACCAGGAAACTCTTACGCGCATAGAGCAAAACTTCCAGCACATCGTCACCACGCGCGAGCAAGTGGACACTTCTGTCATCGTCGCTGGTGACTATTTTTTTGTTTCATTCAAGGGTTCGTCATCGCTGCAGATATGCTTTGGCGTCAGTTCACGTTGTTCATTCGAGCCGCTCGTACTGTATACGGTATGGTTACTTTGATAGTTAGGCAACGATGCCATCCATTAAACCTTTCATTAGATGTGGTCTCCATGGCGTACTGGTAGCATGATGGCCTCATAACCGAGAGGACCAGGGTTTGAATCTCGGCTCAGGCGAGGCATTTTCAAGTAACCAAGAAGTACTTCCCTTCGAAAAGGAAGTTTGAACCACACATTCTTCACATCACTCACCACGCCAGTAGTTGTAAGGAATTCAAAACCCGACGGTAAAACGTTTGGAATTAATAAAGGCTATTTTTTTGGTCCAATGAAGTTCAATGACTGCTGCAGCTAATAGCAGCGCCATTTGTAGTCTATCACGAAGGAAAGATCTGATCTTCAATAGCAATGCTTAGTTTTAAGTTCCTACTAGAAGTTCCAAGCAAGTTACGTACCATATATCTAACTGCAAATTTTTGTGCCTTATATCTAACTGCAACCAGTTTTAAAAGCATTAATTCTTTTAATAAATATGTTTAGCTCCCCGGACAAGAAATTAGCCGCCTATCGTTTTTCGAGTTCCAATTATTTACTACATTCATCAACCGGTTTTCAAAACTGTAGCCAAAATTTTGGTTATGTGCATGTACTGAACAGGCATCAGTGTCAGTTCAGAGCAGGCATGGTATAGACTTTTTGCTTAGTCGCTCCGCAACGATGGAGCGAAAGCAAAATTTCTCGGAATGGAAAAAAGGCGCTATTTCATTTAGTCAGGCTAAAGGACACCTAGTGAAGGAAGTGTCAGAATTCACTGTTCATTGTAATGCTCGTAAATAGTCGATGTCAACTGCTGCCCACAAGACTACTCGTTCAATCTGGGCCAAAGTACACTCACATTGGACTTTAGAGGAGTGGAGAAGTGCCATGTGGTCAGGTGAATCCCAATTCTGTCTCTAAAGCAATGATGACGCCATCGTGTTCATCGAAGACCTCATGAAGCCTTTAACGAAGCCTATGTACAAGGGGCGATACAGGGACGTTGAGGGTGTGTCATGTTCTGAGGTTGTTTGAACTATTCAAAGGTGGGTCCTTTAGATGAGGTTTTCGTCAAACTGAACCATCATGGCTACACTGATGGCTCGATACCCACGTTTTGCCATTTGCCTAATATTTGAATGGAGAAATCCATGTTTCTTTGCCTACCTTTCAGGATGACAAGTGCCGGGTATATAGGGCAGAACTGTCAATAAAAATAATTGGCATAACAAGCTTTCTGGATTTGTTAAGCATTTAGATTGGTTGTATCAGTCCACAGACCTGAATCCAATCGAAAATTTGTGAGACCACTTAGAACGACAAATCAGACAACGCTAAGATCGTCCACTTACAGTGACCGCACTAAGAGATCAGTTGATGCGAGTGATTTGAAATCGACCAAGTGTACACTAGGACACTTGCATACTCAGTGCAGAGCAGAATTACCACCATTATTCGTGCTCGTGGAGGTCGTGCTCTATATTAGTTGCAGGAGACTAGTTTTTGTCTGGTGCGATTACATATTCGCTTTTTTTCGTTACATAAAAATTGTGATGTGCCACGATGGACAGCTTTACTAGTCTGCAGACATTTTACTCTATTACATCTTTCATGTGTCTCGGATAGTATTCACCTATATATTATAGCCTAGTACTATTAATTCATTACAATCAGATACTTTTCATAATAATCAGGTACTTATCGCTCAACATGTCAAGAGTTCGTCATTTTTAAGATAGCGAGATACTTCTTGTTACTCACAGTTGGAAATTTTTCCCTTATTATTCAAGTAGCATTCACCCATTGTTGTTTGATGCTATTCGGTACGGAAAGCTCCCACGTAACCCAAGAAAAACTAATATTACGTTCATGACATCGGTAACTACTATTCAAACATCATATCATTAAACCAGTTACTTGTGATACTTTTGATGATCTCCCCATGGACTCAAATCCTAAATATTTAAAGACAAAGGTTCACGGAAGCTCAGAATTAGGCCGTCTTCAGAAAAAATAAAAATTTCTATTTATCGCAAGATTTTAATTAACTATAACACAATTTAAAAAGTAAGGCCCATTTCTCGCGATCTATATTGACTTCCTAAATAAGTATTTCTTATAAATATGCAGTGCACCTGATCGAGAACTCGAACGAATGTTACGAAGAAACTTACATTGAAGCTTTCAAATGATAAACAATAGCGTTTGTCCAGATTTTGTCTCCCACCGCTGCCAACTCCCTCTCCCGCGTGAAGTCAAACGTTCCAAATGTCACATTTCACGCTGAGCAGAGTGCACTCCAGGAGTACATGAGGGCCAGTGCCCGGGCGAGTGTACTGCGTCGGGGGAGTGCCTCTGCCCCCCAGGGTACAGGGGCGCCCGGTGTGAGGAGCGGTGCGCTGCTGGCTCCTACGGCCCCTCCTGCCAGCTCACGTGTGACTGTGAGAACGGCGCTTCTTGCGACCGCGAACTGGGCACCTGTATCTGCCCTCCCGGGGTGCAGGGCGACCGGTGTGAAGAGGGCTGCCCGGCAGGTGATGAACGATGTTGACTCTGACCAACGTAAGGCAAAACTAAATGTTGGCATGAAGTCTTGGAGCACCCGAAAAAATGACTAAGACCAAAAATTACGAAGGCTAAAGCCAGTTCATGGCCCTCTGTTCTTTTACAAGCCTATAACATTGCCATTGGGGATTTTGTTAGCAAATGCCTTCGTAAATTTTTGCCTCCCAGACGCTTTAATTTGAACAAAATCTTAAAAGAAAAGAAAGCACTATAAATTATGTAGTTAAATGGATTCAATTTGGGTCTCAAACTTAAGGACATCGTAATTAGTTTTCTTCTCACATTCACCAGGCCTGTATGGCCCAAACTGCACAAAGCCCTGCCCGTACGACTGCCCCGGGAACAGGTGCAACATGCACTACGGGATCTGCGAGTGTCCCCCGGGGCGGTACGGTATTGAGTGCGAACTCAAGTGCCCCCCCATGACGTACGGATCCAACTGCCGCCTCCAGTGCTCCTGCTCCCTCCCTGGCACGGCCGAGTGCAACCCCATAGTGAGTGCCCGGTGACATGCCGCAGGATCTGGACATAAACTCGGTTCCTTTTTGAGTTTATGAGGGAAACTTCCTAATCATGTAAAAGTGCAGTTACCCGGCTGGTTTGTTCCGTAAATGTACTGAAATAGTCTCTTACTGGAGTTCACAAGTGCAGCTAGTAGCAGGATGTTTAGAACCGAAACTTTTCAACTGCTTCAAAACTAAGCATTCATGTGAAGTGAACTCTCTTAAACTCTGCCTAGCGTTTCTCCACAGTCACAGTCAGATGCACGTAAACCTACTCGAATTATATAAAATGAGGTATTGGTACTTTATTGAGGTCCTCACGTAGCCGTTCATTGTTATTTATTTCTGCTTTTGAATTGATTTAAATTGATAATTCGATTAATTCCATGCGTAGAATTGCTAGAAATGTAAGAAAAACACAGAAGTTTGCAGAGATGAATGGCGGTAAGACATATCTAGCTAGTCTCCTCATGGGTTAAAACCCTAAAACGATACATGGGTTCGTGTACAGGAAGATCTTTCGTTTATTTCAGGCTTGTCCATAGGTAACTCTAGCTTTTATCATCTTCGCCACGCGAAGTACGGTATGCTTCAAAAGCCTGCAAAACCAGAAATTTTTTAGATCAGAGGCAATGGAATAGAGATCTATGAATTATCTTGCTGGCTGAAAGCCGCAGCTCCCCTGCCTGATAACGACACTTGGGCTTTACCACATGAAGAATAACTGAGCAAACAACCAACCCTTTGAGTAACCATTGTGCGTAAGCAGTCGCTCCTCTGAGGGCGCTCTGCAGCGGTTTTGAAGAGTACTTTGCAACTTCGGGTGTTCTACAGTCATGACGTATTTCTGGTAATACAATATATTTTTTCCTTTTATTATGTGTTTTGTGACGTCAGCGTGGCCAGTGTCGTTGCCACGGCAGCTACGCGGGGGAGTTCTGCGAGCGCTGCGCTGAGGGCAGATGGGGGGCGGGCTGCACTAGGGCATGCCGGTGCCCCCCCCACCAGCCCTTCTGTAACCCCGCTGACGGGTCCTGCTCCCACGAGCCCTGTGACGTCACCGGTGACTGCAGTGAGTGACTCTCAGGTAGTGCAGAGAGGGGCATAGAAAGTGTGATAGTACCGAATGACAGAGGGTGACGGTAAATCACAAGCCTTTTAATAACCCGAGTTTGAATCGACCGTGAGTCCTTCAAAGATACAGAAAGTCACAGAAAGGGGAAGAAAGCTTGCATTACTTGATTTGCCTCCCTCCCAGTTCTCTCATACTCATAATGATAGATTCCTTGCATAATTCTCATGTTGAGTGATCATTTTACTCTTACCATTCACTTTAATTTCGCAAATTCTACGTATGACTGAGAACAGAAACACAGTTATCCAGTTCCGAAGATTCCAACAGTTGAAAAATTATAAATATTTCACCCTATAGCATTTTTAAGCTAAAGCTTATATTTTTTAGCGTATCATTCGCTTTTGCCTCTGCGAGTGTTTAGTTTAAATAAACCTTGGAATTTCCTGTGGATGGGCAGGTAACGTTCCCCGTGTACGCAACAACAGGGCTGACATCCCAGTGGAAGAGAGCTGAACTTTCCACTCCTGGGGCTGGGATACAGCGTCACAGCTTCGTTCCTGCCGTGACCTGACAGTTAATTTTAAAACACGCTTGCCTAGCCTATTATATACTTAATACACGTCAGGACTCTAACCTGCCCACTGCCAGCTTCGCTTTACCTTACCGTATCCAAGCGCCTTTGTACAGCATTGTCGCCTCATCTTCTTCCTACAGCACTGCCCACAAAGCCCTGACTCTGGCAGTGCCAGTCGTTTGCACACGGTCGCTAGGCTCACTCTTCATTTCCTACCGACTTCACCATCGTCTGTGAAGACCGTCCGCATGGGCGTGCTGAGTTCATTATCATATCACAGATGCCTCAGCTTATAGAATAATTCCTACGTAAGACGGAGTCGAAAATTTACTAGTATTCATGTCTGTATATGTTTAACGTTAATTGACTAATCCCAGTATCAGTTTTTCATCGATTTATGTCTGTATTCAGGAAGGTGTGTTCCTGTCGAGTAACAGCATTGAAAATTCATGTCCACCGTCCACGAGTCGGCTTCACACTCGTCAATTTGTCCCTACCATCGATGTAGTTTGTTAATTACACATATCTTGCGAGCCCCTATTTAATATTAAGTACTAATTTTGTCTACCTTCCCCTCTCTGTCTTTCTAGCCTGTAATTAAACACTGAGTTAGTTAAAGGTTTTATAGGGTTTATTTTATAACTATACGACGACATTGCTCAGGATATTAGAAAGAAAACTATGTGTAAGGGTAAAATCGTAATTTTCTCTGCCACACATTTTCTGTGCGATGTCGAGTCAGTTTTGAAGGTCTTCTCGCTATACAAATGTACATCAACGTAATTCTACAATTTTTACTCGTAAGGCATTTGCAAAAAGCCTCTATTTGATCATAGAAAGACACATAACGAACACACCTTATTCATGAAATAAAATGCAAAAAATTACGACGTATAGTAGTGTAGATACAATTTAGACTATGGAGCTAATTTGAAAACTAGGTACTCTGGTTCGTACTACCAACTATTGAATCGCTTACCAGGCTTTACATATGTCTCCTTAACTAAAATTAATATCAAGAAATGAACAAATGAAAGATTTGCCACTGCCGAAAATTTGAGTACATGCCAACGAATAAATATACAGTGTGCTTCATACCGTTATATTTGATGTGTGCAAGAGGTTACTGTGTACACGATGAAATTTAATGGTACTGTTGTCAAAGATTTGAATAAACAACTTTAATTCAGCAACACGAATTTGTGTTTTTCATGTATTTTTTTTAAGTTAAAATTAATAATTCATTGACATGTGCCATAGAATATTGCCTTGGAGCCTATTTGTTTTGCTCTCTTTAAAATCCATGTTCTTCTTCTGCTCTGATTGATAGGTTCTCTGTTTTGCTGCATTCTTACAATACCTGGAATAAATCCAAATTAAGAACTATTCTTTCAAATACAAGCTATGTTTGGGAGCCGAAGCTACACAAATTCAAATAATGTTGAGGAATTACCCATGTGTAGTTACATATAATTATTTGTACCTCTTACTAGTTCTTATTTATACCTTAATGAACTTGGACGAGTACACACTAAACAGATTTGTGTGCATTTTCTCAAATCGTTTTCTCAGTGTGTATCTCAGCCTAGTCACTGACAACTGCGCTAGTTGACGACCGCAAGCTCAACGATAGCATTGTTGAAATTTTCTGAAAAACCTTCCCCCATCGTAGAAAACTGTCTCACGGATGCCATAAACACTGCGTACGCTGACGTACAAAGAGCTGCACTTACGGCTCCCCTAGGCTGAGGAAAAACTACTTCCGAAATTTCTGACACAATAGCGTGTGCCGGTCCGGTGCCACCATCTGGAGCAGATGAGAGCTTCTGGCTCAGGCCGAGCAGAATAACTGTACTCAATGCCCACACATGAACTCAATAGATAATTTGTGAGACCACCAAGAATGACAAGTTAGACATCGACAAGATCACCCACGTACGTTTAACTATCGCCCAGGATCGCCCAAGATTGTGTGGATTTTGTTGCTGTGGATTTAAACTACGAACTGAAGTTTAAAACCCTCCAGGGGTACATTGGGACACACTGAAAAGATATTTCCGTACAGAATTGCCTCCAGCAATTGTGCTCGCGGAGGTTCTATGCCGTATATGTAGCAGGGGACTATAATATCTTTATCCGGAGAGGTTACAAAAATGCGGTTTATTTTTACTTAAGTTAAAAATCAGCGGCTTTTCTCAGAGACAGAATGGTTCATCAGGCATCGGATAAGTGTCGCTTCATCATGAATGAGCAGCCACCATATTCGATTTTAAAAGATGAAAACTTTATGTAAACTTGTGTTAACTAAATTAAGACTACTCATCTCGTTTCACATCGTTCAACTGATGAAGTATACTCTACTACGAAATTGTGTTCTCTAGTCATAATACTCAAATATGTAAATGAAAACTGCGGAGTAGAATTAAAATGGATGCTAAGAAATGTACTTAAACAACAGTTATTAGACTTATGCAGAGCTGGGCAGCGCTACTTTGAAATGTAGCGGCCGCTACATTTCGAAGTAGCGCTGCCCACCTCTGCCTATGGTATTCCTACGAGTAGCGCTGCCCACCTCTGGACTTATGTACGTTTTCTGTTTGATGGCATCTTTGTCATCACCCGCCAGCGTTTCAGCTTGAGTTCCATGTATTGAAGTCTTTTAAAAATTGTTGAATTTTCAGAAAAGTATTTTCAAAAAAGAACTTAACACCTTTCCTCACATTTTGATTTGCATGAACTAAACTAATGACACATAATAGGCTCTATTTTCGATAGATGCTGAGAACGAATTTCCACATAAAACTAAAGGGAGAATTAAAATTTGTTCATAAGTAATGTAACTAGTAAGTTTAATAAAAAAAGGTGGCTGAAGTACAATACATTCAAATTTCAACCCAGAGCATTTAGCATCTGAATTTTTAAATTTATTGTCAAGTATATGGAAATCTAATTTGGTCATTTCATTCATCTGCGATGGCGGAATTGCATAGCAATCCGTAATTTGAAGAGAGTTCTACAATAGAGGTACTTGAGTATTGAGTAAATTGCTTGATGATTGATATTTCCAAACGAAAGAGCTTTTTGTAGAATCAATTATCTTCAGTATAATAGAATAAATTAAATTAACGTGGATGTAAGATCCTAAAAGATGAATGAAAAATGGAACTGAAGGCAGCCTACAGCATTGATGTGGCATAGTTCTCGCAATTGAAGATTGCTAATGGAATATTATTTAGTACGGAAAATTTACTGCTGTAAACCTACATAACAGAAAATTATTCGGAATCCTCTCTTACGGTTGCCAAACGAGTTTCAGTGATGTCCCTGCTTCTTGCTAGGTAGCTGAATAATTTCTTTCTTTCTTTCTTTCTTTCTTTCTTTCTTTGCTTCAATAACTACGCTAAATGTTGGAAACATAATCATAAGGTATTTGTTCTTCGCATGCTGTGGTACACATGAAACTTGGTCCGGAGAAATTTGATACCTTCCCTTTTGTCCCGTATACATTTATTCTATTCGTGTGTTTATTTATTTATTTTCTAACTTGTTAGCAGAGATTCGAAATTCGTTAGACTTAGAAACATTTTCAGACGCTCTCTCGCAAGCGACGCGGAAATTTGAGAGTTTTTTGTGCAATAAACGTCACAAGCAGTTAAGTATCACATCAGTCTTCTTCATTTTTATAGATCATATCTGTAAACATTGGTTTTATGTTACTGTGGATCGTGCAAATCTAAGTTACGACTGCACGTATGTGAATACTCAAATATTAGGTACGAATCACGAATAAATGGACGCAGTTAATCTCTTAACAATTTTGTCGCGAAGGGACTCAAGTTTACTCCACTTTGCAGTTTTGATTTACAAATTATGTCTTAAGAAGTTCATTTTTTCAATGTTAAACGGAAGGGTAATCAAGGCAAGTTATTATTTTAGTCCAAGCTTTTGGTCCAGTAATCGGTCAGAGCGAATTTAACTGAAAGTTTAGGCAAGAATAATAATTTGTCTCGATTACCCTTTCGTATAAGTTTGCAAAAAATATATTGTCGGTAAAGTTGGTAAAAATATTGCCGATACTACTACTACAGATTCAACTCGTCGGATGAACTACTAGAAATACATTCATGGAAATAATTTATTTAACTTCGCGTTTATAAGGTTTTCAATGCTCTCCACAGCATTAACAACTTAAAAAATAAATCATGTGGATCGAAATCGTTCGTTGTTCCTTGTAAAAGTATAATACTTCTAGAATATTAGCCATGCAGTGAATACATTGTTAATTTAATATCTCAGGTCTTTTCAAACATGATCAATTCTTCGCTTCTTTTAGGATTTTTTCAAACTCTAAAAGTTACTGAAGTAGCTTCTATCCTTAACAGTGAAGAAGAAACCTGTGTCAATAATTATAGATCTGTTTCCGGTCTTCTAATATTTAGCAAAACATAAGAGAAAATGCTCTACGAAAAAGTATACTTTCGTTTAGAACAGAATTAATTTCTGTATGAGAAACAGTATGGCTCCGTCTCATAAAATTGAACAATGCAGGTCATTCTTAATCATCTGCCATACCTTTACACAAACATCGACGAAGGATATCTTGTATGTCCTGTACCCTTCGATTTTCGTAAAGTACTCGTATTTGGATGCGTTGATAACAACATATTACTCTCGAAACTCAATTGTAATGGTATTACAGGGTTTACTTTCAATTGGTTTACATCATTCCTGATAAATCGTAAACAATATGCTGCATTTGAGGACGCTCGATCAGAATACTTGAATGAATATCTGTATTTTTCTGACACTACTTTCTCTCTCTCTCTGAAGCTTTTGATAAAAAATTTGCTCTACATTAGCGAATAAAATAAATAGTTTCTACAGGTTTCAATATGATTTAAAGTCTATAAAACTTCCATTCAAATAGATAAAGCAAAGTACGTTTATCACTTTCCTGTCTCAAAATCAGTGGTGGCCAGATTGAAAAAAACTAATTGATTCCTATTCCTGGGAATTATCATCCACACAAAACCTGTTTAGATTCACTAATTTTGAGTATCATGACTTGTGAACACAATTCCGTAACAGTGTATGTATACTCCATCACTTGAACGACGTGAAAAGAGAGCAGTTTTAATTTAGTTTACAACAGCTAACATACAAATTTTCGTTTATTTGAACATTTTGGTTATTCAGTTATGACGACACGATGGTAGGACGATCTCTGACGAACTAACCTTGTTCTGAAAATAGTTGGCTGGTTTTTCAATGAAGTTAAAATAAACCGCGCGCATACAATTTTACGAAATGAACCAC
>VOMN01107293.1:0-18892 GCA_014899125.1 Orchestia grillus | reverse complement strand
GACTCTGTGGCCCCACTGGACTCCGTGGCCCCACTGGACTCCGTGACCCCACTGAACTCGGTGGCCCCACTGGATTCCGTGACCCCACTGAACTCGGTGGCCCCACTGGTCACTGCGCCTGTCGCCAGTGTGGCGCCATTCGCAGAAGCCTGTGGTTTCGATAATTTCTCTCAACTTGAACACCAGATCGCTACCGTCAGAGGAGCCCCTGACGGACTCGGCGCGCTGGAAATCAGTCACGTTGTGACTCTGCCGAGCGGCTGTCAAGTAAAGACGCNTTCAAGAAAACTGCCAAGTCTAAACACAGTTCCGATCAAAAATTAACGCCTCAACAGAATGTGGTCAAGTCAGACAAGTCTGCGATGGTGGTTGATGAGGATTACGAGAATAGCCATGCGAGGAAATCGAGCACAAGCGCTCTGCACTTGCTGCCTGATGTTCCAAGTGCGGAAAGAGATTCTCACGAAAACCTGGCAGGTTCTGTTCCCAGGTCTGAGTTCGTGGACAAGCAGAGGCATGAAGGAAAACATGAGAAACTTAAAAATCCTGGTGTACCCAAGACGATTGGTAAAATAACTTTTATCAAGAGTGGTAAGAAGTTGGAGGAAGTCAGGGAGTCTAATGAACAAGAAAATATTCCATCATCTGTCGCTGAAAATGTTCCGTCATCTGCCGCTGAAAATATTCCGTTATCTGCCGCTGAAAATATTCCGTTATCTGCCGCTGAAAATATTCCGTCATCTGCCGCTGAAAATATTTCGTTATCTGCCGATGAAAATATTCCGTCATCTGCCGCTGAAAATATTCCGTCATCTGCCGCTGAAAATGTTCCGTCATCTGCCGCTGAAAATATCCCGTCATCTTCCGCTGAAAATATTCGGGAAGAAACAAATAAGATATCCGCAGGCAGTAACCAGAAGAAATTATATAAAATTTCCGAACCTTCATCAATTGAGAACCCTCCTTTGGTTGTTCAGGCCATCATGCCTCTCTTGAAGCTATCTGTCGAAGACAGTCTCGCTTGTGCCACAGACGCCCCCCCGTCTGTAGCTAAGGAGACACATGGGCCCCATAACATTGAGCCTGGCGCTCCGGTCATTACTCTGCGAAGTAATGAGGCGGAAGTGCTGCTATCCAAAAATAATTCTCTTATTGAACAACCTGAGTCGCAGGTAACCCCGGAAATTGAAAAATGCGAGACTGATAAGTCGATTGCTGCCTTAAATTATGGGGTCATTGCTACTGATCCTGTGATTTATAATCGACAAGGAGCAATAGAATGCATGGACACTAACGTTCTTTCCCCAGCTTTGAAGTGTACAGTAAATTTGCAACCTGATACTCGAAGTACTGCCCTGAGTAAGGAAGGGTTAGCTCTTTCAAAAGTTCTTGTTAACGCTGAGATGACAGACGACGAGTCACCAATTTGTTCTTTAGTTACTGGAAGAAAAACTAGCGTTGCTCCGAATCTGGAAACCACATCTGTCCTTTCTCAAGACGTGGGTATAAGTTGTTGCGAAGAGGTCCTTTCTGATATAAGTGATAAATCTGTAACAGTAATTCAAATGCTGCAGTCTCATGATCGTTCGGAAAATATCGGTCTTGAATTCCAGCAAAATGTGTCAACAAATTGGGTTCCAACTCAGGCTCGCCAGATCGAACAAATTGTGCCAGCACTACCATCTCCAGAACCCAAACTGACCAGTACATATGATCTTAAGTTTTCAATCGAGCGAGGTATTGATAGAAGAAATATTGAAGAGAAGAGTAATAACCTATCTATACCAATACCTCATATGAAGTCGATTAATGACAGTGATGCCCAAATTCATGAATATGTAACACTCAAGGAAGAGTGTCAAATGAAACGTGAAGAAAATGATTACTGTGAAGTAGAACCTAAAAGTGAATCAGTTTCTAGTTTAGACAACGGAGAGTTTTCGAGTAATGACACAGCCCTAAGAAAAGCTTTTTTTGAAAGCAGTAACGATGATTTATGTTCATTAGACTCGTTTCTTCAAGCTCCTGAAATGATTCGTGGCCGAGGTGAGCAGACGGTTTTTGAAACCTCCTCAATTGTACCATGTAACCTTTTAACCATTTCAGATATTGAAGCTCCTACTGAGCAAAACACTTCTCGTGTCAGTCCTCTCTCTACTCAGCAGTCAGTTGAAGGTTCTCGGAGCTTGCACAAAGTCGGAGGTGTTAATGTTACTACTGCAGCTGCTAGATCAGCAAGATTATTTGATGCTGATATCAAGGAGGATGCAGAATTTCCATCAGGTTTATCATGTGATATTGAAGAATGTCATTTTAAAAACGTTCGTGTCCAGAATTTTAACGAGCCAGTAACATCGTGCGTTGAAAGTCGAGATCTCAAACTCTCTCAAGTGTTTCAGGAAGATGCAGACCGCCTGTTTTTACAAGTACGCAGGCTGGAGAGCAGTGATAATGAAACATATCCCCTCTCTTTAAACGACGTTCGTACGATATCAACAAGTTTAGTTCAGGCAGTGTTGGACGCAGTTATGCCTTGGTTTTGGGGTTCGCAAGACAGACCTGCAAGTGAACAGAGCTCATGGGACAATGAATCTAGTTGCCCCGTGTTGCTTGACTATCGTGATCAGTTGTCAGAAACCTGTTCGTCAAGATGTTCGAGTAGGACTACCTCTGAAACTTTTACTGATGCGTCTTTCGACAGCTTAAAATATTTCGATTGCGTTTCAAAATTTTGGGACGATCCAGACCTCGAAAATGACTCCATATCAGTTGATGTACGAGATGAAGACGAAACAGACTGTAACGTGCTATGTACTTCAGAGCCTGACTCTCGCTCAGCAAAAATTTTGCCTACTTTTCAAAGTATTGGACGTCTTTCATTAATTGACAACTCAACTGTCAGAGAAACATTTCATGACGTAAGTACTGTCGAAGAATCAGTTGCGCTCCACATCGAAAGCGAAGATCCCTCAGACGTTGATCTTATTGGGCGGAGCACACAAGAGTTTCCTGTCACTCCTGAAACTTTTGATTCGGATTCTTTTTTTCTGCAGGATGCCATTCAAACTGGAGAGCCTGTGTCTAATAGCTTTTTGTGTGGTAGTCCTTCACTTGATCATTTGCAAGCTAATACTTCTTCCGCGCATCCCACTGAAATGAGTGAGGAATGGATATCCTTCTCTGAGAATATCCTTCGAGTTAGTCCTGACTGTATTTCCACTGACCAATCGGTTTCAATTTCTGAAGTCTCTCTTCATTCCGCAACATCAACTTGTTTTTCTGCCAATGAAAAGCTTTCAACAACCACCAGAAATGCAGGAACAAAAGAACAACTGAAAGAAACTGATTCGATTGAAATGCCATCGTCTAATGTCGTAAATTCACTCGCTTCTCGTCCATCTGCGTCACCTTTCGGTTCCTCTATCGCTTGTGAAAATTATGAACAGTCAAGTGGAAATTTTCAAGATGAATATGGAATGAATATTACTTCAAGCACACCTGTGGAAGTAGAAAACTTAAATGATATTGAGCTTCCATTAAAAGAGCTGTATGCTCTCAGCCAATCGGAAATATGTCCTGCTGAAGCCACGAGTCTGGAACTCGACTCCTCTGCGACTGACGAGTTTTCCTCTGACTCTTCTGCTGAAGTGAAGGTGGGTCTTGGAGAACATCTGGACGTTCGGCTAGAAAAAACGCAACTCAGATGTACCATCTTTCAACCTTCCATTAATAAATTCCAAGCTCAAGGTTCTTCAAACAGCCCTGAAACATGTGAAATTCTTGAGGAAAAGGATAATTCCATTAATTCTTTTGAAAAGCAGTTATCTAGTTGGGGTCCACAAGCCGTGACTTACTTTGAAGATAAGCAAAATTCTTCTTATCTGAAAGATAGTTTGAATACTACACCACTCCAATCGAAGAAAGAAAACTTTGACCACGAACATCCTCAAACTTCTCACACTTTTGCTATGTCAACTTTTGACTCAAGTTGTTACAGCACGTCTGAAACAGTTTTTCAAAATTTAGCCTCTAACGATTGCTCCATTGGTTCTATAATATTACCCTCTCTTGTGTCATCGGCAGACCGATCTCCAAAACGTCTTAGTGACACTCAAAAGCAAGATATTTCCTCTACAACTGAGGTGCTTGTTTCAACGAGTCCGGTAAAATTGGGAGCGCTAAAGGCAAGCGGCAAGTCTGAAGAGTTATTGCAACATCAATCCCTGGGACTCAATGAAGAGTCAAACTTCGGAGGGGCAGATAGCACTGAAAATTTAAATCTTTTGTCGTACGAAACTGCAGAAATAACTCCTAAAAATGTGTCTGAAACCCCATATTTTACTGGTTCTTTTGAAAACTCTGATTACATTAGAAATATTGGGAAAAAAGATGATGACACCGTTCGGGAATGTTTTCGTTTGGAACTTCGTGAAAATATTCCTGATTCTGCGGAACCAAAGGGTCAAATTGATGACCGCAATTTTGATGGACACGAAAAAATGAAGAATTTGGGACAGGATGTGAGGGACGAACAGTATCCACTGTTGCAAATTTCCACTTCCGGACAATCTACGCTGGCTAGCTCGTTTTCATCGTTGCAGTCCATGTCAGCCAATGCTGGAACCGATCGAGATCATCTTGCTGGTTTTTCAATTTGGAGTGAAGAAAGTACCTCACGTTGGGAAGACGTTGGATTTGGTTTGCATGACATAAAAAAACGAAAGACGAGTTTAGAAACGTCAATATCAGTTTCTGGCAGGCCAGTTACTGTTACCACTGAATCTGACCTACTGATGACACTACCACCGTTCAGAACTTGTGAGAGCAAAGATGCAACGAAAGATGCTCTAGATCCTGTGAATTTACTGGAAGGATACATAAAGGAATCGAAAATTAATTTAGCATTCGAGTCAAGTTCGTCAATGACTGAAATAGCTGAGACGTTGCCACAAATGACGAACATAAATGAACGTTCAGCATCGGTGAATGATGAATCTGTCGACTCGCGTTCTATTTCCTATTCCGGAGAAGTAAACTTGAAAATTATTCCCGTGTCTAATACAGCAAATGAGTCAGAAAACACATATGAATTCGATTCTGATACTTTTGTGACCGACAAAGAGGTTGCCACTAATTCTTCGGAGCATGATCCTAGTGTGCATATTTCAGGTGCTACGTCCGAATACGACAGTTTGGATGTGTTTGGCCCACTAGCTTCTGAGCCTCCCTCGAGGTACATGCTGCGCCAGAGTGGGACGACAGAGCGAGCACAAACTCTTTGTGTTTCATCGAATATTCATTTTCAAGACCAACAGGAGGAATTTTCCGAAATACCGTCATGGTGCGACGGTAAGGAGAATATTACTTCACCGGGACTCGGAGAAATTCATCCGGAAAATGAATCCCATTTAGCTGCCAGTGCTATACCTTGTGAAAGCTCTGGAATTATTCGTGATGATTATGAAAATGCTGGCAAAGGAACGAGCGACTCCATATGGACTGAATCTTTTCAAACTAAAAATGCATTTTCAGACCCTGGTGTGAACGATGCATATATCTTACAGAGGGCAGATGATAACAAATACTTGGAAGATGTTTCAGTTACGGATTTTGAATCTAATCAAGTTATCGGAAATTATTTGAAAGATTCTTCCGTCAAAGTTGGCAGTATGGGAACATCATTTCCTTTCGCTGAAGCAGTACAGGACAGCCTTCCGTCCTTTCCTTCGGAAGAAGAGTTTTTGAGATCAATGTCCTTGAATGAGGACGAGTGGCCTTCGCCGCCAGATATGTCTTCTTTTGATGTGTCCGCCTCATCGCACGAGGGTGAAGCGTGGCCCCGGCTGCCCAATGAAGAAGAACTGAGGTACTCCAAGAGCGTCTTGGAGACATCTTCACGTTCTGATGAATGTATTGAAACCCAGTATGATACTCATTCCAGTGTGTGTTCTGCTGAAAATATTTGTTCACCTCTAAGCTTGAATGATAGTTTTATGAAGGAAAATGTTTTTTCCGATAGCTTGCACGTAAGCAACCAAAATACATCCAGAATCCTCCAACAAGGTAGAGCAACGTCGGCATCGCCGACTTGGAATATCGTAGAGTCTTCTTGTTCACGATTTGCAACTACGTCAACCGAACTTGAAAAAGGTGTGGTAACATTCGGAGGTTCATCTCACTATATACCAAGTCGCGGCGACTCTGTACCCGAATTCGAAGGAGATGTTGAATTTTCTCCAATATCCAAGTCGAGAAACAAGAGACTGACGTTGAGCCACACGTCAGATTCAGTTCCACCTCCTCGAAAAAAAAGTAAATATGATCGTAAATTCAGAGAGCGCTCCAAATCTGTCGAAGTGGCTTCTTTCCAATGGATCGAGGAGAAAACTTCAGTTGAATTTGATTCTGTTTCTGAAAATAAAAACAATGTCTCTGTACCAAGAAATACAAGAGAAGTTTCTTCATTTGGTCGAAAATATCACCCAGCTTCGCAGTGTCGTTTTTTACAACGGAATCCGCCTGATAGCACGACTGTGCGGTCAAAGGACGATAGTCATAGTATTTATCCTGCATTCCCTGATATTGACCTAATTTCTGAAACATCTGCAACAATTAATGAGGTAGAAAACGTTTTAATTCAAGCGCGTGCATCAACTCCTAAAAGCCCTCCAGTCTGGGACAATGCTGCAGTGACAGCGACGGAAGACCCTATCAAACGATCAAATGATACGCCAATTTTTCCAAATTTCAAAGATTTAAGTGGAGCACCTCTGTCTGAAGTAAGAATGGGTTTTGACAAATCTTTTGGCGAAGAATGCTCTAATATGCATAAAGGACATCCTCACGCCGTAAACATCAAGGATTCCTTTTTTGAAGAAAAGAACTCCCACGGTGCAGATTTAACTTCAATTGAGGAAAATGGCAACAAAAATGAATCTATGCAAACTTACACAGTGAAAGATTTGGGAGCTTCAAGTCAGGATCATGAGATTACATGTGCCGCAGAACACTTTATTGGGCTTGAAGATTCTGAACGTGAAGGAAAGGGCCTTAAGTTCAAAGCAAAATTGAAGCCTGCACAGGATTTTTCTTCTTTTTTAGAACATCAAGAACAGCGCTCTCAAAATTTGGAGGACTTTGAAAGAGGTCGCAGAAACTCGGATGTGTTGGATGAGCTTGATCATGAAACCACTACAGCGGAAATTTCGAGATATATTTCCGGAGGCCACGAGGCGAATTCTTTCAACGCTGAGGATACTGAAAATTCTGCCTCCCATCATCCGTCATCAACGCCTTCATCAGCAATAGTTAGTGGATGTTCAGGTTCTCAATTGAGTACACCACTGCTGTCCCTTCAGCAAGACAAAGGAATATATCTGAAATCGTCTTCTCAAATATCTTCTGACGAAGAACCATTACGCGAAGATGAACACCGTTCGACCTCGTCATTCGAAGGCACTGGAGCAAAAGTTCTTGATCTAAACTCAGATCAGCTTACAGACACTATCTCTAAAAAATCTGAATTTGATCATGAAATTGTGATTACTGCTTGTGAATCACAATTAGGTCCTGCAATGACGGATGACACTTTTCCTTCATCGAATCCTCCACCCGAATTATCATCGAAGAATTTGATGTCAGGCGAGACGTTATTGATTACTCCTTGCAATTTATTGTCAACTCAGCAGAGATATCAAGAGGCATTTGCATTAAGGTTGTCCTTATCAACGGAAGAAAGACTCAACACGTTAACTAATCTTGTTATCGAGTCTTTGTCAGAAAACGAGACTGTTGAAATACCAGTCGCTAGACTTCCTCATTCAATAACTTTGGAATCATCGGAACGTAAAGAATTTGTGCCGTGTGATGGTTCTCTGGCGGCGCTAAGCCACGAAGCACTTAACGAAGAAATGCGTCCTGAATCGCTACCTGAAGTCCCAAAGCTCGACCTCATTTCCAAGCCAGTGGCAGAACAGTACGATGTACCTCGGCTATCTTCATCATCTGTGGATAAGCGTTTTAACTATGAAACAAGTGTAGGATCTGACTCACCTAGTGCTCTTCTTCGAACACCGACAGAGTGTGAGTTAGTCCTAGAAAGTGGCTCATTTGGCGTCCCTGATATGCATGTTTCGTTTCAACATGACGTACTCCAACGATCAGTTCCTGCTGTAGCAGCTCAACATCAACTTAACTCAGATGTGCACGAACATTCTGGGTTTAAATGTTTTTTTGAAAATGTGTCAACTCGCCCCGAATCACATTTCCCTACAGTGTATAAAAGGTCATCAGAAACAAAGATGATTCATGAAATGGCTTTTGCTAAAGCTGCTTATAGAACGTCTGACAACTCAGAATCATCTACACTTTCCTGTTACGGAACAGCGTCGAACGTGTTGTGTGAGGAGTCTAGTCAAGAAAATTTTCATCAATCTTCGGAGTATGAGTCGCTTGTGGCATCACCTGTGTCAAACGTACTTGACGAACCTGACCCGTTTGGTATACCTCTAGAAATATTTGCAACACCTGTTGAGCTTAAGGTGATTTCCGTGGCTGCTCCGAGTAAAAATATCGTTGCATCCGCGCCATCTCTGGAAAGTATACCTGGTGAACTATCACACTGCAGAACTTCACTTGCAATGTCTTCAGGGCACGAATTTGCTCCGGAATTAGCCCCCGTAGCAATTACACGTTGGGCGAAGGGAGACATACGAGATAAACACGAGCATTCGATTGATTCGTCCATTGCCCAATTGGACTTAGGAGGTCGAAAAGCTTCTCAAAAGTTCGTACCCCATGTGACTTATACTGAAACAACGTTAAAGAACGAGCTGTCTAAAGATTCATCACCTCCAAATCTTACGACCGTGTTTGAGCGAAAATTTTCCCCAGGATCGATAACACCTTCAAGTCCTACTGAAGAAGCGATGAAGCACGAAATCAACGAAACACCATCACGCGCGACTCCTGAGAAGACTAGCTTGCCACAAAACACTTTTCAAAAAACAGGAGCTCGTGCGACTGTTGTGACACCGTGTGAACTCGAGACATCTCGAGCTTTCGAAGCAACTCTGGAGAACATTACTCATGAATCATTTTGGCAGACTGATGGCGTAAAAAAGTTGCAGCCAGAAATTCCTTTCACATCATGGTCGTCTGTAACTGTTCCTGAAATGATACTAGAGCGCGAGACGCCCAGAGAGCATGCGTCTCGAGGAACTTCTTTTGGTACAATTGAAGATCAGAAGATATCTTTTGAATCACTGTCCTCTGAAGCCCCTATCGAAACAACAGAAAACATTGAAGTATTTACTGAATCAGCAATGTGTGTGCCTCTCAATAAAACACCTATTGAAAGTGAGATTTTCCAAGAAAAAGTGTCGTCTCTACCTTATTCTGAAACAATACTAGGACTGCAGACATCGGAAGTAGCACCATCGTCCGTAGCTGCTTCTAAAACGAAGGATGAAGGTGAGATTAAGAGAGAAGTAGTTCTCTCGCTATCGTCGTTTGGAACGACAAGGAAAATAAAAGAAACAGTTTCGTCTGTGGCTCCTTCTGAAGCAGTAATAGAAGATGAGATGTTTCTGAAGCCCCTTCCAATTATAATCTCTAATGAAAAATCACTACTGCGTGAAATGTTTCATGATGACGTATCGTCTGTTTCTCCTCTACGAATTCGAGATTTTATCACGCCAGAGATTTCTCCCGAGCTTGAATATGACGGAAAACAAGAAAACTGTGGTGCATCTCAGAAAATGACAGGTCACGAAATGCATTATCAGCTGAAGAAAGATCCATTTCATGAACCTCGAACTTTCCTTGAATCGCCAGCAAGCGAAATACCTTCACACCATTTGATGTTCGACAAAGCAGAGCGATCTACAATCTCTCTTGAAGTACCAAAATCAGAAGTATGTCAACTGGCGACTCCAAAGAATAACTGTGAACCAATGCAACGAAGCACGCTTGAAACAGATGCACAGATATCTCATAAACTAAATGCAAACAAAAAAACTCTTCGTAAACTGACCAAATATTCAGCGAATGCTAATGAAAACCTTTTTGAGGAAGAATATCTAGTGCATCCAATTCACGAGATTCCTGTTCAGCATGAGTTACCTTTTGAATCGGGACGACGTTCAAAATTCGTTTCTCAGACGAAGGAACGAGGAATATTTCAACAGCCTGGACAAAGCGACATTTTCTTGACTGAATCTTTGCCCGGGGCTGTTCCTCAAGTAATCCCTGGAATGATTTATCCAGTTGAAACAGCCTCGGAGCAGAAAGAGTTACCCAAACATGAGAATTCCATTTCTCATGATTGTGCGTACTTAACAGAAGAAAATGTTGAAGATGTGGAGCGCAGCTTTTCCTTGAATAAAACAGTTGCGACGATAATAATTCATTCTGACCCAGAGCCCTTATCTTGTTCATTACCATCGACCACAGAGAAAATTCCGCGCGATATTTTATATCCTACCGATAGTAAGGAGTGTTCTCAAACGGACGCGGAAATTTCAGAATCGACTTGTCTAGCAGAATCGACAGGAGCACATAGAAATGAACGGAGACGATTGGAACCTGAGGTCTGTGTTTCAGTAGGTGAATCCATTTTGTTGCACGAAACAACGGCCGAAACGACTTCACGAATAACTCCTGATGAACTAGTTTTACAAGACGCCTCGAGGTTGAAGTTCGATTTTTCTGCTGTGGACAAAGATGAAGGGAGTAACAGTCTCGAAGTTAGGAATACGACGACGGATTCACTTTTATATCACCATGAAGAGCATTCAGAGGAAATCTTCGAAGCAAGTTTATTTAAGAGTACTTCTGTGTTGACACCAATCGTGTCCGAGGAACCAGTTTCGATCAAGATATCAGATAACGTGATGACGAAAAATAGCCACCTTATAACAGCTCCAAGTCCGACCATGCTCACAACGGTTGTTTGTAAAGAGGATTTAGTCAGTAATGATTATTGTGAAGGCTCATCAATGACTATCGGTGCAGAAACTGAACAACCGCAGTTTTCATCCGAGATTATTGCTGAAGAAATGAACACTAACAATACTTCGACTGCTTTAATTATTGACCAAAGTTGCGAACAACACGAAAGCTCTAAGCTAAATACGGAAGAAATCACAACTTCCGGCAATCGTAAAACTTGGGCAACAAAGACTGTTCTTCAAGACACTTCTCATTTGGGAAATGATGTGGATAAGAGCACAACGTTCGCTAAATTTGAAAATAAACCTCGTGCGAAATCTTTGTTTTGGGCCTCAAGACCCTCTAAGGATTCAACTGATGAAGATCCTCCAGTAGAACTCCAAGCCCCGGTTTCTTCAACATCTGTGGAGTTCCCAGCTATCGAGAGCAAAGATTCGTTGTGTAACTCCCTTCAAAGGGAATGGTTGGTTCGTGAACCTGTGAAGAATGAATCCACTCAAATCGAACTACAGGAAGAACTGTGCGTATCAGAGGAATTTATGTCTGAGAATTGGGTTTCATTCAATCAAATTTCTTCTGAAATACCTCTCCATGACGATTTCTCATCGCGTAGAGTTCCATGCGATCAAACGATGATAAATCTGACCGATTCAGCTTCCTATACAACTCCTCAATTGCAGTTTGGTGACCAAGCGAACTCAGTACACCACCGGTGCGCTGTGGTCGAGGCTGCACCAGGACTTTCTGCTTCAGGTTCAGCAGATAATAAAAATAAAGAAGGGAAAATAGGTGACCGTGGGTCTCTTAAAACGTTTGAAAATGATTCATACGAAGAAAAGTGTCCGACGTTGACCAGGAATGAATGTTCAGAGAATATTGTAGTGCATTCAGCGTACAATGATCCGACTGAAACTCCAAAGACGGAACCTTTTTCCACGAAATTGACTGCAAACGTCTCAGAAATTATAGAACGCGCCCCGAAAACTACGGCAGGTGCTGCAGAAATGACCACGGATGCCTTTGAAAGAACGCTAGGTGCCGCGGAAATTACTGCAGGCTCTATAGAGATGACCGCAGCCACCGAGGAAATTACGGCAGCCACCGAGGAAATGACTTCCGATGCCGCAGAAATTACGGCAGGTGCTATGGAAATGACCGCAGGCGCCTCAGAAATAACGGCAGCCACCGAGGAAATGACTTCGGATGCCACAGAAACTATTACGTGTGATACGAAAGTAGTTGCAAGTGCCTCGGATATTGCACATGGCTCAACGGGAGAATTTTCAGACGTTATTGAAATTATTACTGGTGCCACGGAAATTACTTTGGTTGCAACGGAAATTACGGTGGATACAAAAAAAATTACTCCGAGTGCCACGGAAATCACTCCGCACACCACGGAAATCACTCCGCACACCATGGAAATTACTCCGCACACCCCAGAAATTACGCAGCACACCATGGAAATTACTCCGCATACCGCGGAAATTACTCCGCACACCACGGAAATTACTCCGCACACCACGGAAATTACTCCGCGCACCACGGAAATTATTCCGCGCACCACGGAAATTACTTCGCGCACCACGGAAATTACTGCGGGTGCTACAGAAATTACTTTAAGCGACGTGGAAATTACCGTGAGCGCCACAGAAATTACATCAGGTGTCACGGAAATTACTTCTGCCGCCACAGAAATTACTTCTGCCGCCACGGAAATTACTTCTGCCTCCACGGAAATTACTTCTGCCTCCACGGAAATTACTACTGCCGCTACGGAAATTACTTCTGCCGCTACGGAAATTACTTCTGCCGCCACGGAAATTACTTCTGCCGCCACGGNTACGTTGGGCGCCGCAGAAACTACGTTGGGCGCCGCAGAAACTACTTTGGGCACCGCAGAAACTACTTTGGGCACCGCAGAAACTACGATGGGCACTGCAGAAACTACGTTGGGCGCTGCAGAAAGTACGTTGGGCACTGCAGAAACTACGTTGGGCACTGCAGAAGCTACGTTGGGCGCCGCAGAAACTACGTTGGGCACTGCAGAAACTACGTTGGGCGCTGCAGAAACTACGTTGGGCACTGCAGAAACTTCGTTGGGCACTGCAGAAACTACTTTGGGTGCCGCAGAAATTAGTGGAGGTCCCTCAGAAATTACTGCAAGCATCAGTTGTGAAACATTTGCAGCCAGTTCTGCTGTGGCTTCAATTTCAATGGATATCGATCAAAAACCTGCTCCTAAAAATGAAGTGTTTGAATCTTCATATGATCAACCGGTTTTACAAATCGCAAACCTGAGTGATGAATGTGTTTTCAGCACCTCTTCGATTACAACCTCTCGCATTGAAGAAAATCGTAACGAATTCATTGAAGAACTTAAGGACTCGGTGCACAGCTCACTGAGCCGCCCCGTGCCAGAATATCTGGCGCCTCCGGCAGATGGAACAATTTCTGAGAGTGACGTTCCTGCAGTCTGTGTAGAAATGGAGAAAAGAGCTCTAGATCTACATGGTGCATCCAAAAGTTCAGTTGGGAGCGAAGTTATCCAAGTGGAATATTTTCCCATGAATATATCGGAAGAAGAAAGCGACGAAAAGCAGGACCTACGCGTGACTTTGATCCCAACTGATGAAACTTTCTCTTCAACATCGGTTTGTGAAGCACCAGTTAACATTGTAGATTCATTAAAAGATCTACGCGTGAGAGAGGGATGTGGAGAAATTGTCAAAAGCATTTCTTCAGTCCCTGAATTCTCGGATGACGATTATCGATATGAGCAGCCCCTCCAAGGAGCGGTGTCAAGCTTGCTGGGCCCTCACGAAGAAAATTCATGTCTAAATGTTGGTTCTGTGAACTTTCCAACAGAAATCGTGCAAGAAACTCGGCTAGTTGCCCTTCCGACT
Source organism: Orchestia grillus (assembly GCA_014899125.1). Classification (NCBI taxonomy): domain Eukaryota; kingdom Metazoa; phylum Arthropoda; class Malacostraca; order Amphipoda; family Talitridae; genus Orchestia; species Orchestia grillus. Next base: position 5,036 of record VOMN01107293.1, on the reverse strand, counting down.
GAAAAGGCCATTGATGAACATATTGCTAATCTCGAGCGTGCGGATACCTTGTATTTAAATTATGTTGAACATTCAACGTTCGCTGAAGACATCTTTGAAGACTCGTATGATGTCCAGAGGGTTTTAAGCAAAGAAAACTCCTTTGCAGCATCCGAAGATTTCGAAAAAGTATTCGTTGATCAAATATCGAACATTGTTTATACACCCCCCAATGATGCGGAAGGTACAGATCTACTTGAAGAACAAGTGTCAGTATCTAGACCTGTCTCTGAAAATGTGCCCTCGGTAACGGAGGCGAATGTGTCAACATTCTCTAGTGGCGCTGAAACTGAAATGCGATTCTGTAATGCGCCATCCACGAGCGTACTTTTTGAAAACTCGAACGTGTCTCTCGATGGTACTGATGATATTGAAGGATCGATCATTGATATCGCTGACGCTGCGGTACCGCGTGATGCTTCATCTGTAGTCAATACATCTGAACTTGAGCTAAATCCAGCAGCGATTATCGGTACTTCCCCGTTATGGGACGACAAAGAAGCTATTGGCATCATTAGAACTGCTACAGAAACGTGTGATTTACAATTCGTGGCTGAAAATATTTATACATGTCTAAATACGTCAGAATCGAAAATGAATCAAATCTCTTCAACCCCAGGTACCTGTGCCCTTGAATTTGACGTCGAAAACACATTACAGTGCGCTACCGTTAACCGAGTTGCAGTGAATGTTGTCTCCGAAGAGACTTGGCATTGTGATATCCGTGAAGAACCGATTTCAAAATCAAACTATAAGAAGCCTTTAAGTATTCAGAAACAAATAGACACGTGCGTTGAACAAAATGCCTCTAGTCCGAGGGATGTTTCTGGAACGTTTGAATTTGACCTTCAATTAAACGATTTCAGTGTGAAATGCGCTGATTTGATCCCAGTGCCTTGTGAGAGTGTTCTTGATGATGCAGCTAATGTTGGAGAAGAAAAAAACCGCTCAACAGTTTTGGGAAGTGAACAAAAGAGCCCTGAATCAGTTCGATTTGACTTCCAATCTCAAAAGTCATGTCACCTCAGACAGGTTAGTGGAAATGGTTACGAACAGCGAGACTCGGCTATTGTGGCAAACTCGTTTACGAATCTAAAAGAGGAATCCAGAGAAAACGCTACCACTGGAACCAACGTATCGAATATTGAAAGAATTGTGTCAGTACCAGAGTTGGGGGATTTTGAATCTCCAAGAAGAGACAACGCTTACTCGGAAATGTACGCCGAGGAGACGCAACCGTCGTCAGGCGAGGATTTGTTGGTGTCTGGCACGTCAAAAACACCGGAAGAGTTAAATGTTACGTCAACATCTGGAATCGTTCGGAATGGAAAAGAAGTTTATGAAATTAATAATGAATTTGATACAAACAGCATTCTTGATTTAGCGCCAAACTTACCCGGTTCAGTTTCTACAACTAAAGCCGTACAGTGCAGCCGGGTACAAGCACCCGAGACGTGTTCCATTGTAGAACTTGCTTCTCCTGAAAGTGCAATGGCAGAACTTTTATCCTGTCAATCTACTGGTCAACATGCTGAAGAGATAGATAAACCTGAGTGTTTAACGACCGACTTGCGTTTTCCGCTCATTTTCCGAACTACTGAGTGTGAACTGCTTGGTGTAGACACCAGTGCAGAAAATGAGTTGACAGAGTTCTCTGTTGTTACAAGGACCGCTGTACCTGAAAATGTAGATGAAAGTAATGCTGATAAAGACACGGTACCCAACCTCGCCTTTAGCCCTTCGTTAGAATATTCAACACAATCAAGAGCAGCTATGGAAGACCAGTCAACGGAATCTGAATGTACTTCTTTCGAAGAGTCAAGTGCAACTCTCGCTGTCGATTGTGTGGAGCGATGTAGTCCGGAGTCGAAAATTAACATTTTACTTTCTGCAAAAATATCGGCACCGATGAAAAGCGATGAATCTTGCGGCTACACAGAAAAATTTGGAGAAAATGTTTCAAGAACTCATTCGAAAGATACCAAAATAATTACGAGCAAAGATAGCATAACTAAATTTCCCACGGTATCTGATGGATGTTCACGTAGCTTTTTCGGTGAAGCTGAAGCTGTCGATAGCTTTTCCGGTGAAGTTGAAGTTGAAGATATACCTGCTATGCTCTCACTTTCGTCCTATCCTACAGCTTGTGATGATGAGTTGAATAATGAGAAATCGTCCGATTTGTCCCAGGAAGCCATTTTCATGTGTCCTCCTGCTGAGGAGTCAGCGGAATCATTTAAAAACTGTGAAATATCTTCTGTGAATTCTCGACTTCCAAGAACACAACCCCCATTTCTGAATGCTGCGTCCAGTGTGATTCCGGAGTATGCTCTTTCGACCAAAACTTCGGTTCCTCTGAATTTGTCTGAAGATCTATTAATTCAGAGTCAAGAGGCAGAAGACCAGTTACAAGGAAATGATGTTCCATCACCGCTTCGCCAACTCAATGCACCAGAAACCGACAGCATGGTAATCTGTGAAGACGATGGAGAACCTAGCGACGTTCACGTTTGGGATAATATGACTCATCCATCAGGGGACGCCAACACCTCAATAGTAAGCGCTAATAGGTCTGCACGACACTTCAATGTACATACCAATAAAAATTGTGAAACGCCCTCAAAAATGGCAGTGACTGAAGAGGCTCGACGAAAGTCCCCTTCGGCAGAAATCACAGGAAATTTTTCAGAAGCTTTCGTGATTGTACCTGAGAATGAAAAAAAATGGACGAGATCTGCAGCCGCCGAAATATTCGTATTAGAAGCGTCTTCTGATTTATACCGCGATGACAATAAAAACAGTGAAAATGGCTCTGACTTGACTCAAGTTTTTAAAGATGTACGTCCTGAGGAGCCGAATTTTCGTGATAGGTTCTCCGATGATATTCCTGGACAAATTCCTTCAGTGGATTTACTAGATCCAAGCGTCTCAAAAAAAAATTCCGAAGCTTCAGCCCTTGTTGCATCTCGAGAACAGATGTTCTCTCTTCCTTCGCCAGAATCAGCAGCTTTACTATTACCAGCTCCGTCTAGTCTGTCTTTCAGAGCGAGAGAGAAAAAGCTCTTATCGAGATCTACTGATACAACCCAGCCAACGCTCGCGTTTGGCATGACCAATGTTAATCTAAGTACAAATGACGTTACTTCAAATGTTTCAAAACTGATTTGTTTGCCTGAAATCGCTTCAGGTGCACCTGATAAGATTGCTGTGGCATCTACTTCGAATACAACTGGTGTTGTTGCTGATGACACTCCTTATACCTTGAGAAGAATTACATCAGAGACGGCTGGAATTGATCCCAGTAACACTGAAGTCTCTGCACAATTCACAGAAATAAATGCAGAGGACACTGAAGTGTCTGACAGTGTTCATGAAACTACCATCAGCACTGCTGAAATGACTTTGAATATGACAGAAATTTTCTCGGACGCATCAAATATTTCTTCAGGAATCAGTGAAATTAATTCAAAAGCATCAGAAATAACTTTGGGTATTTGTGATTTTGCCTCCAGTGCTGAGGGAATTTTTTCAGGCACCGAGGAAATTCTTTCAGGCACCGAGGAAATAGCATCAGCCGCCGCTGAAGCTGGGATTATTCTAAGTACCATCGAAGGGCTTTCGGGTTCCAGAAAGCTATTTTCCTGCGCTGCCAAACCTGTGCTCGATGGTCGTAAAATTTCTTCAAGTACCTCTGAATCCAATAAAAATGCGTCTGAAATTACCGCAAATGTCTCTGAAGTTCTTACAGATTCATCTGAGGTAACTACAAGTGATATTGAAATTACGAAAAAGACCCTTGGAACTCCTAAATGCGGTACTGAAATTCCTGCAATCGTTACTGAAGGCCTTGTAATCACTACTGAAAGTCCTACCGTCTCTACTGAAAGTCCTACCATCACTACTGAAAGTCCTACCATCTGTCCTACAATCACTACTGAAAGTCCTACCATCACTACTGAAAGTATTACGATCGCTGCTGGAAGTTCTACAATCACTACTGAAAGTCCTGCAATCACTACTGAAAGTCCTGCAATCACTACTGACGGTCTTACAATCGCTACTGAAAGTCCTAAAATCGCTACTGAAAATCCTAAAATCGCTACTGAAAATCCTAAAATCACTACTGAGAGTCCTACAATTACTTCTGAAAGTCCTAAAATCACTTCTGAAAGTCCTAAAATCGCTACTGAAAATCCTACAATCGCTACTGAAAATCCTACAATCGCTACTGAAAATCCTACGATCGCTACTGAAAGTTCTACAATCACTACTGAAAATCCTCTAATCACTACTGAAAGTCCTACAATCAATAATGAAAGTCCTACAATCGTTACTAAAGGTTTTACTATTGTAACTGAAGGTTTTACAGTTGTAACTGAAAGTATTGCAATCTCTGATGAAAGTCTTGCAATCTCTGATGAAAGTCTTGCAATCTCTAATGAAAGTCCTACAATTGCTGCTGCGGGCCCTAAAATCATTGCTGCGGGTCCTATAATCACTACTGAAGGCCTTTTGAACGATACTGAAAGTATTACAGAGGGTTCTGAAAACCTTACAATAGCTACTGATGATTTAACAGTAGCTACTGATGGCTTAACAATAGCTACTGAAAGTCCCACAATCGCTAGTGAAAGTCCAGCAATCGCTTCGATCGCTCGTGGAATAAGTTCACGCTTTACCGAAGTGAATTCAAGTATCTCAAAATTTTGTTCTCGTAATCCTGAAATCGCGTTGGGTGCGATTGAAATTAACTCAAGCGCCACTGAGACAACATTAGGTGCCACAGAAGTTACTTCAGGCTCTAGTGGAAATACTACAGATAACAAAAGAATTACCACATGTACCAATGACACCATCAAGATTACCTCTGTAACTCTTGCTGATGCCCGTGCAGTTTCTCGTGGCACCTCTGAAATTCATATTGGAGCTAGTGAAGTGCCAGCTGGTGCTACTGAAATGACAGCAAGTACCGCTGAAGTGACAGCAAGTCCCGCTGA
>VOMN01107292.1:0-42031 GCA_014899125.1 Orchestia grillus | reverse complement strand
CATCGCCAGAATATTAATTTTTTTCTCCCAACGGGTACAGTATGTAGATGTACATGACCCGAGCCCAAGCAGCTGCAGCTTCTGTGACGGTATGGGCTGTGGCGATGAGGGCTTGAAAATATTCTACATTTTCAAGCCCTCATCACCACAGCCCATACCGTCACAGAAGCTGCAGCTGCTTGGGTTCGGGTCATGTACATCCACATACTGTACCCATTGGGAGAAAAAAATTAATATTCTGGCGATGAAAATACAAATGGATTTTTCATCCCCGTACGAAAAGTATAGAAATAAACTTACGGTACTTGAGAGGGATCTGTCACCTAGCTGGGGCTTGTTCCTAAAAGACTGCCCAGTCAAACTGGTTCCTTGGTTTTGTGAACGTATAGAAATATTCCGGGTTCTTTACGGAAAAGTTGGCCATTGTTCCACTGACATTTTTGCTCTAATTTTCTGAGCGAGTAACTGCTCGTGGTCACTCGGTAGTTTCTCCTCTAAACATTTACCAAAGAAATGCAGAGCGCTAGTCTTGTTTCCTGAGTTCCATTAAACCATTAATATGACTGTTCAAACCAATGTTTTTCTCCCATTCTAAGATATTAAGTTATAGTTCTTGTACTCTGTGCCGAGCATTGCTCATTGAAAAAATATTAATTTCAGTAGGTTCATTTCCGTTTAATCACAATCATCGTCAGAAATTACCATGAAGAGAGTCGTTAGTGCAACTTCCTACAGAAGTGGGGATATCTCGTATTTTTATAGTTGATCTTCACCCGGTAAAAAAAAGCAATTATCATGTAAAGAATTGAAAATTCATAAAAGCAAATTGATATTTAGCTCATTATAATGAACTAACTGAATGACTCAACAGCCATATTTATACTATTCAAACTGCCCTAACATTATTTTTGTCAGGCCAACTACATGTGCCCCACTCCCTCTCTTTGCAGCCATTATGCCCTCTAACGCCTTTTTTATAAGTTACTATTTTTATTATTATTATTATTTACACCACATATGTGCAGACCGTTTCCGCACAACTTATACAGTTAGACAGTACGAAACTGAGCAAAAATTCAGTGCGCGTTCACAATGGCTCGAACTTGAGTGCCTCTGTAAGCGCAGCCAAGAGTGAAAACGTTCAATAATAAAAGGAGAAACTTATGTATAGAAGGCATGCGAACAAGAGGTCTTTCGCGCTGCCGGCGGGTCTCTGCTGCCAAAGAGGCAGAAGATCAAATAGGGAAGATAATATCTAACCGCTAAACACGACGATAAATACAGTTTAGAATAGGCTCCTGTAACGTGAATTATTTGTACTTTTGCAATGAACTAAGGATAGAGCGGAGAGCGATAATTTATGCGGGGAAGATAGCTTCATGTGTTGCAAATTTCCAGTCTTATGTTCAAAGGTCTAGCGCCATTCATCTCCTTGGAGAGCGCGGAGTCCCCCAAATGCCTAGAATGACGTTCCTTGGACATCCAGTTTACTTCGTGAAGTAGGTCAATTTTACACTGACAAGGTAAGCATTTTACAAATACTGCATATTCTCATTTAAATTTCTGTTTCTCAGCCACCGTTCTTTTTGTGGCTACAAGGGTAGCGAAGGAGGTACGTGCTCGATAGATTTAATGAAGACCCAGGCCAGATTAATGCCCCCCGAGAACAAATTAATTCAAATTGAACGACTTAACGAGACATCTACAAACACATATTTTAGAGCAAGGACGAATACAAACGGTAGCGGCCGCTACAAAAACTGGAAGATGTGCCGTACTCAGAGTACGTGCCGTATTTGGGTGGGTAAATGCAGGTTAAATTATGAAATTATTAAGATTTATGAACGGGCTATGAGACATCGGCTCTTATGAGCCAAAACTAAGAGAAAATGTACGTCGTGCATCGAGATAATATACGGTCTTAAAAAAGTTTAACTTTTTTAGAATAAAAAAATGATATATAGATTAAAATTGGTAATCCACTCGTTCAAATTATGAAGCAGGAGGAAAAAATGCATCTGTCTGACAAAACTAGACATAATGTTATATTATTATAACTTGATTAAATCATGCTACGAATAGTACATGGAAAAGATTTAAATTACAGCTGCTGACTCATAGAGTATTACTTCAGTCTAAACTTCACTCTTACCTAACCTGGAGACTGGTGGATACAGGCAGACAAATAAAAAAAGTACATAAAAGAAGAAGTTCTGCCAATTAAAAGCTACGCACTTTTAACGAAGCAAGACTGGCTGCACCGATGTTCGTGTACATCAGAAGGTGCAAGCGCTAGTTTGGCCTGCCCATTGCTTGGCTGCATAGCAATTTCTCGCTAACTTCCATTTGCGTGAGAGGCACACCAGGTTTTCCCCAAGGGGCGTTTGACAACTCACCAAGCTCAACGGTGGTTTACGACGTCCTCGAGAGCTGCACGCATAAAAAATTGTAGTAAAACTTGTGCAAAAATTGTACATGACGCCAGGGTAATATAAGCCACAGAACAGTAAATTGGACTGCATTAACTTTCAGATGAGCGTTGTTAGAGTTGCATTACTCTACTCAGCGCAAAAAAAACCTTGCGTATGCGCAAGACGACTGTCGCTGAAAAAATCATGAGCGAAAAGTATAATAAAGGCGCGTTAGCTCTTCGTTAGCACGAGGCACAAGCGTAACAGTGAGGTTGAATGGTCGCTTTTATAGATTTACAATCACCACGTTCACAGTGAATAAAAGAGTGACTGCTGAACTGAGGACGGTCTTTAAAATTATCACGACGGTTTCGTAAATAAAGACCGGGACGCTGAGCTCAAGAACGAGGCAAGGAGTGTCTCTAGAGACCAGTAAGGGAAGAAGATGATGGTCCTCGGGCTGTTTTAATTACACGCTCATGAAGAGGGTGCAGCTCAGGAGGTTCAGGCTGCGATGGCACATTCCTGTACATCTTACGGGAACGGGAACATCTGCAGACGGTCGTAGCAAATATAGTACAGAGTTACGTCGAAAGATACACCCAACAAAAATCAACGTTACGTAAAACGACACTCAGAAAAATATCAGCGATATTTATTTTTCAGTTGTAAATTATCAAGATCGTGAAAAGTTACCAGAGTTAGGAATTTTCAGATAAGGCATGTAGTATTACAGGGTACTCGGAAAATTTCAGTTTAAAGGAAAAAGAACGAGCGCTTGGCAAGGTCATCAACAAATTTATTGAAAAGGCCAAAGACTGCCAGTTTCCTGGTAGGTGAACAAACATCCAATGCACGCGCGCCGCATCCCGATGCCAGAGTCCTCCAACTCTTTTTCTGCAATCCAATTTTAGCAGTCAGAACGTCATCAGAACGTCGTCTATGTTGCTTCCTTCTAGTCATAGCCTCATTTTCTCCACTGCCATTCTCCAGTTCGTGCCTAATTGTTGTACAGTGTTCAAGGAGTACAGAGCAGCATACTCAATTTCATTATTTTTAAGACCGACCCGGATAATCATGATACAAGGTATTCAGTTCGAATTTTCCGAAGGTTTCCAATCGTTGAAACCACGTACTTGAAAAAGAAACAGAAACAAGCTACTCATTGAGCAAATATCTTCAATTAATATTACGAATAAGGAATTGAATTACTGTCAAATTTATTTCAAACACGATGCACGCAGTATATGGTAGGACCTCATTTGGAAATGGGAAAGATAAGATTCCCAGGGACGTACGACGTACGTGCGGTTCGGGATTTGTCCTGGACTAGACACAGCAATTAAATAGCACATACGCACGTGATGAGATTGGTAAATATGGTTAATAGCAGATGGGACACTAGATTAATGTTTCACGGTAGATTAATGAAAGTTCATTAATTCATATAAATGTAGAACAAACTTATCAGAATAATAATGTTTTGTTTAATGGTTAAATATCGAGCACTGATCCCAAACCATGGTCATTAATTGATGGAGGAATGAAAAACGTACAGCCATGCAGGTCCTATGAGGCTGGTCGTCCTATGAAGATCTTGGCTACTTGAATGTGAAGCAAACAATTCAGAAGCATATATATTTGAATCTGAATAAGCATCTTGTAATAATGAAGGTTGGGAGGTGAAGATTATCTCAGCAAGCTTAAAAATGATAGAATTTTGTGAATGTGTGACAGCTCAATTGTACATTATTCACTAAGCTACCTAGGACCCACTGTTGCAGCACATCGTCTTTACTGCAGTCATAACATTACAGTGCGAAAATAATCAACTGCATATCATAAACATCGAAGGCAAACCTGAAGCCTACATATTATGAATCAGATATAACATGGTCTTCCACATATTTTATAATTCAACATTCGGGTGGGAACTAACGTGGCCCGCATTTCAACATCGACTTGCGTGTCTGCACTCAGGCACTCAACGGCTGATGCCTGCGCGCTGCGCAGTGCTGACCACTCTGCCCGGGAGGGGCGACCACGTGATGGATATTCTTAGTGTTGACGACGTAATTCTTTGTGGCTTCAAGCTGACGAATCTACTTATGTTGACTTCAGAAGTCGCGTCCTGACATTTATTTCCACTAAAAAATAATACCCCAAATGTTGCATGAACGGAAAACAAACCGCATGTATGATATTCAAGTACGTAAATATTTGTTTATCCTAATGTGGTTGAGAATCAAGCGGAAACACCAAAGAAGCATGGTATAAGATATTCCATAAAAAAGCCAAATTTGAATTGGATGATAGCTTTGCCCATCAAAGTTTTAGAGGAATGCTGTTTCCATTTTTGGTATCTCTTTTCACCCCTACCAATAGTTTTTAGCTCTTTTTTATGTTTGTAACTAGAATGTCACGAAGAAATTAACAACTGAGCATCACGGTTTCATGGTGAAGGCACACGATTCAAATTCCCCACCGCCCTTCACGGAACGCCCTGCTAGAGAACCTTACACAGCGCAGTGAGCAGGCACAAAACCAAGACCTAGCGCAGTACCAAGAGGCTCTCAGGTTCGTAAGGAGTATCACGTCCTAAGCCCTCCTAACGAGGGGCTCCACACCTGAACTACTCTGCTAGAGTTACGCTCTCATCGATCGTAGTAGCGATAGCAGCTCGACTATATATACATCATAGTTGGTCCTGAGCGAGTATCAGAATCGGCGGAAGATAAGAAAACATGATCATGTTCCAAGGGTATCGTCCTTGAATGTAGCACTAATCATGGATGGAATGAATCTGAGCGTGGACCGACATGGGACTTTTCTTACCGGTAAAAGCACGTTACGTACTATGATGTTCAGGTTGGAACAAAAGTGTTACTGCACAATGATTGATCACAAAGCAATAAGTGAATATCGTACAAAGGTATATCGTGAAGCTATCTAATAAATAAATACGATATTGTTCGTTATGAATTTTGAAAATAAATTACGCGATATTTAAGACACTTTAAATGAACGATTGGACAGTGGTACGATTTTTGCGACACCCTATTTTTCAGGGCTCGATCAAGCATGTTCTGCCTATTGCTTATTCGATACTACTGAAAAATACAGGAACACGTGCGTACGAATGTAACGTGTGCACATCATGAAGGAACACTGTTGACAGCATTTGTACGATTTAAAGCGTATGCAGATACTTAAGTTATTGTGTAATGTAAACGGTTGTATGAGGAAATGTACTTGAGCTGTAATCGAGCGAATTCTCAAGTTTGAAAACCTGCATCACCTTTCTCGATTCATTCACTGATAATTTACTACTACTACTCATTCAGTGATAAATTACTGGATAAATGATTTCGGGTATAGAATACAGTGAGAAAGTAAAATTATCCCCTAATTACCCATCAAATTTATTTACTAATACACGATTCAACAAAGTACCGAATAGCACTGCAGAAAAGACTAAAAAAATTCAGGCAAGGGGTCATTCATCATTCATTATTAGCCTTTGTAAAAGGTCGCTTTCAAAGTTCTCTTCAAGACAGAAATACAATAACATATCATAAATCAAATATTACTCAGCATTTTGAAAATTGAATTATAATACTCTCTTTTTTAATCCGTCTACATATTTGGACATAAAATCAGCAGGAGTTTTGAAACTTGCTCACACGACTCAAAAGAATTTTCACGAGAATCGCAAGCGACCAACTCTGATCAACTGTGTCAGCGCAGGACAACGCCACGTTTCAGATGTGCTAAAAGAGCTCCACAAAGACAAGCGTAATTAAAATGTTAGTCTCCAATGTCATAAGCTCTATCATTAACCAAATATTTAAATCCATAATACTGAAACTATTAAGGTCTATCAAAATCCGTTAGCAAAAAGTAAGCAAGTTGTTTCCTATCTTAAGGTAGACGGATATAAAAAACAAAACGAAATACAGAAGACCTAGAGGGCCGTTCTTAAGGTCTGCTGTGCTCACCATTCCTGTGTTGCGAGAAAGGAACGCAAAACGGATAAAAAATCATGCAAAAGTGCCTTTTTTGTTTATGTTGATTAAACAAAACAGCTGATGTTTTTAAAACACCAAATCAGTCGACATGCAACATTATACCCGAACTTCAAGATGAACACCGCATTACTAGAAAGCAAAATTCCAAAAACTTTCTCCAGTGCATGTTTCACGAGCTCCTCTCTAAAACGTGGTTAAAAGAATATAGTTATTTTTCTCTGAAAGAAATCTGTGTTCTTTATGATACCTATATCGAGAGCCGTAACTCTGTTTTATGCGCAAAAGCCGTATTCTTGAAGCGTAAACTCTGTGTTGCTTGTAGTATCCGTATATCTGGAGCCGTAACTCTGCGTCGCTTGAAGTATCCGTATATCTGGAGCCGTAACTCTGTGTTGCTTGTAGTATCCGTATATCTGGAGCCGTAACTCTGTGTTGCTTATAGTACCCGGGTATCTGGAGTCGTAATTGTACGAGTCACCTTCAAGATCGCATATAGAAAGAAGAAAACTTTGAATCAGGTATGTTCTTGTTGAAACAGCTTTATCAGCAATTCTGAGTGGCCAGAAACATATGTAGGTCATAATTTTAACGTAACTATAGTTAAGTTGTAAGTATTATATTTTCCTTAAAATATGCTTTATCTCCGTAACAGCAAGGTTCGAGTACTTTTTTCAGGCTTTCGCAATGCATTGAAATCTAGACACAGGTAATGGCAAATTATGCATTTGCCGGTTAATTTTACTTTAATCGCGTCTCTTTGTTGTTATCATCCGATAAAGTTTCATTGTCAGCTTGCTCCACTTGTAAAGGTATTCGCGAGAATGAGCCATATTTGTGCTACTGAAGAAACTCGTGTCACTCAATATTAACGGTTCCTCGTCGAAACCTGGAGTCCGTTCATTTTTGCAGCTTGGGTCTTCTCTCCCATCCTCGTGGCTGGGGTCGAATCGCCGACACCGAGGAATGGCTCGTACAGGAATGACCTCCGATGAACTGGTGCACGGCAACACGAGGCAGCGCATAATAAACACCCAAGATACGGCCTATAATGGCTCTTTAGAGCACGATGCGCCATCCAGGTTTCTGGTCAAGAAAGGATTCCTGTAAGCAACCCTTGCCGTGAACTATGTTTACAGATCGATATGGGCTAAGACCTTCAAGAGCGAGTCAGATCGTGTACGACTTTCGGTGGTTTATGAAGCCTATCTCATAAGCTGCTTGAAATTGCCATTATGGGCCTTAATTTTTGTAAGGACTATTCGATTTGCTCGAGATTTTCAACTTTTTCAAGTGTTGTGTACCATTACTGTGGTGCAATATACTTGGGATTCAAGACATTCCCTGGAAATTTTAAAAATGGAAAGAGAAGCCGCCAGATAAAACCAATCACAAAAATAAATTGATTTTTAAGAGTTAAGTCTAAAATATCTTCTCCAGGCTACCTGGTAACTAATTTAAGCCACTGGATAAAGAGCTACCTGGTAACTAATTTAAGCCACTGGATAAAGATTGATCCAACAAAATTACGTCAGCAAGGTTGGCAGGAACTAAATTGATCCTCTCATACTTTCCGAGATATTAGGAAAATAATCGAGAGTTATATGAAGTTATTCTTTTCGTTTCCATCTCAGTTAGTAAGGGGAAAAAATGCGCACTATATTCAGAGACCGTAGTTCCTCAGAGCTGAAATTCAACATACGAGTTGCACCACCTTCCAAAGCTCAGCACACAATGCAGTTGTACAAAAACGCGCTTGGTACCCAATTAGCACTTGATAGCCCTGCATGCCATATATTGAAAACGGGTTCAGTTTGCTTGGTCCAGCAAGTAATTGAACCAGCTGATTAGGTGGGCGAATGTGAGGGGCACAGGACCTACTATGAGCTCTCAAGAATTTGACCAGCAGGCGCCGTGTCTTAAGCGTGTGCGCTACAGCACGGCTCTCCGTAGTCCTAGCCCGGTTAACTGAAATTCAATTCAAAGGCGCCGTGTGTGTACTCACGCAGGGCCGTGTCAAAAGTACATAAAAACATACTCGAAAAAACATGCATACAGGCCTGCACTTCGTTACCGAAAAATCGCGATATTTATATTTGTTTGATCTCATCTTTTATCATTTGGCAATTACTTTCAGGACTGTTAAAGGGAAGGAAGAGAACACGTTGCGCAGTGAGGAAAGGGCTCAACGAAAGGTTCGAATGGAGTATGAAGGGGCTCATTATTGGGCGCTCGCCATAACAGCACGGCCAACATTCCGCACCATCAAGCCTTATTCAAACAGAGACTTGGCCCCGCGCTCTTTTGTGGCGGACGAAGGCGCAAAAACTGATCAGCTTGCTGCCTCCACAGCGCCCTACAAAGGAAAGCTTCAAACGACTATTTTCATGTTATAGGAAGTGTCCCATGAACATACATATTACATAGCATGCGCGCACCCTTCGCAGGAAGGTGATAATCAATGAACTTATGTGATGCATTCAACCACGGAACGCATGGTTGAAGAACATCTAAACTAGCCCCCTAAAATGCAGCTCTTTCAGACTGTTTTGGTATCGCGCCAATCAATCGCAGCGTTACTCCCAACCGTTCGCTTGTAGTAGGTGATAAAAGACATAAAATTAATGGAAAATCAGACGAGAGCGAACAGAGTAAATACGTATTAACGTTAATCGCAGGTCTGAATAGAAGCAGAAGAAAAGATCAAGATGGAACTTTATTTGTGCGCAAATTTTATTGATATTTTACCTTGCGTTTGAGTGATCTAATACTCTAAAAGAAAACAGCACTAAACGCTAAATCTTTAGAATTTGAACAAAAAGTACAATTGATCAAATGATTACGTTGACATTAAAAACATACATTTCTCTTGAATGTCACCTACTAATAGCCTCAACTTGGACCTCATACTGAATAAGGTAGGAACATTGTAAGCATCGAGGGAGTGGTGAATTAAATCACTTAACGAAATTCAACTCCACACCACAAAAAGCAACTGAAAATGACGGCAAAAAAGAATATGTGAACAATTACTTGATGCAGCATGGGCAATTTCGTATTAAGAATTGAAATAATTGACTATCAACTCGCGCACCTTGCGTTGCATAAAGTCCATGAGTTGCGTCACAGAGAAGGAACTCGGCGCGGCGGACACTTACTGCGTTTAACTATGACTGCGATTTGCGGGGCATACAGCAATGAAGGGCTCGCCATCCGAGCCTGATGCAGCACACAATGAGTAGGAAAGCCTTCCATGCTCATCCAGCGACCCTCAGGCAGCCGTGAGAAGTGAAAGCTGAGTAAGAGTTCACAGTTTTTGCGATGGCCCCCTCGGTGCGTGTGTGTGTGTGAAATCTGGTGCTTGTTTTTTCTAGAAGAAGTACACCATTTTACCCAGCTTTAATCGTGCATCAGCACTGAAAAACATGATAAGTCACTCTATAATTGCATGCGTACGTGAGGAATTACGAAGCAAAAATATCACTATTACCAAAAAAATTGGAGTTTGCATTTTTTAAATATTTATCACTAACATTGTATACTAGTCTTAGACGCGTAAAACACGAGTGATATGGTTTGAACAAATTTGAAGAGCTACTTATGAATTCAGGGCATAAAGGGTTAATCTACATGGATGTCTTTAATAGCTTTGCAGAACAGAAAAAAATTCAGGACATCCTCAAAAAATTGCACTCAGTGTGAAGGTCGAACTTATTTAATTCCATTAAATGGTAAATTTTATCGTATGTATCATAGAATAGACCAGGAAAAACCATTAATTTTGTTACACTACCACCTAAAATTCCAAGTTTTCATTACGATGAAAATGAGATAATAAATGCGAGATAGAATTAGTTTTTCATCTCTCAGATAAATTTTAAACATTGCACTCATAAATAAAAAATAACCATTAGCCTTAGGCTCGTCATGTAGAATTTAATATCTTAGTAACAACAATAGATAACATTTTAATCGTTTTTGAAGAACAATAAAATTACCAATAGAAGAGAAGTCCTAAATTGAGAGATCACTATTCACGACGCGTCGGTGTCTCCCGCGCGTCAACACTCACGACAGCGATGTACCACCACCAGGACTGATGGGCCATATCAGCCCATCCGTCCAAATTACCAAAATGCCATATAAAAACTTCATATCGTCAAATAACTGATGTTTTTTATGATTGAATGAATTAGAAAGGCAAAAAGTATTCTAACTCATTTAGAGTTACCTTTATAAAGTTGATTATACGGATTTGAAATTTTGGAATTGGTTGTTTTGGCCCATCCGTCCTCCTAGTGTTAACAACTTACAGTGCGTATATTAAGAGTGCACTTCAAAGCAAGGACTTCCCACTTCCCAAGTATCCCTCAGCGGTATTTAGTTTCACTCCATTAATAGAATAAATTACATAAGAGAACTCCTTGTTGCTAATCTTGAGTTATTCAAGGGCTCTAGTGAGCAACACCACTGGACGGGAGATTGAAGAATGAGTTCAGATAATTAAGGCGGTCGACAGCTCGATAATAATTAATGTTAATTCTACAGTCAAAAAGTGTGTGTACAACAGAAAATATAGCACATACTTCACTAATAAACTAAATTGACAACAGACTTCTATCAGCATCGCCGATAATGCGATGAGTGCCTACGTATACATGGAAGGAATGTCAACTGGCTGAAGTATATTGAAGCTGATTGATAAATACCATCAGCAAAATTCGTGGATGAGGTTATAAATACTGCGTACGCATCTGCACCAGCGTCAAGTCTATTTGATATAAAGTACGCTCTAAGAAAATGTTCTTGATCGAGGGACCCCTCTCGTGAGACCTCCTGAACACCCGGCAGAACACGAAGGACAACAAATTATCCTCACAGAATGATCTCAATGACTGTAGCAATGCGCATTGGTTGTTCTAAAAGCTTGAGCTGTTACACCTAACCCCAAAAAGCAGCCAGATATGCAATAAAATTTATACTACAACTATGAATTTAACAAACGACATAAATATGGTACTCTTTCTTCAATTTAAACTAACGACAAAGCTTCGAGGTTCCGTTTTTTTACGTTTTTTTGCAGACATCGCTCAAATAGTGTTTCTACGTAAACAACTTCTGGAAGGAAATTCAGTTGGAGAAACATTATAGAAATGCAGGCAAATAAAGTCATTTGAGAATGCATTGGCACGTAGAGATCTCTAGAACGATTCAGTTGTTCACGTACGAAAAAGAAATCAATAACAATGCCTCACAGCATTCTATTATGCCCCATTACACCCCACCAATATTTCGTCCCTCACTTTATATGAAAAATAAGATACATAAATTCATTCATTTCAAACTATAAGACATGTTAGGGCAACAGTACAACAAACAGGATGATAAGAATCCCTTGAGGCACATTTTTGGCACAGCTCGAAGGGCAACGTAACAGCCACAACGCAGCAGCTACATCGACAGCAACGCCGGGGGCCCAGAAGGCAGAGGTGGAATGAAGCCTTCCTCTCTATTTGCATGCTAATCCAAACACCCTCACCAACGACTCCTACATCATTAGAACCTGCTCAGGAATACTAACTACATTCGAGGATGAAGCTCTATTGAATTTACCCAAATATATTGGCCATTATTACTGACAAGGAAAGTAAAGACGTTTAGAACGCGGAGGGCGAGTGGAATAGACCGGCTCGCAGCGCAAAGAAAAGGTTACATCGTTAAGCCCTGAGTTAGGAGAGGGTGCCACGGCTAGGAAACGTAACGAGACAAAAATTAGAAGGCACCTAATTTTATGCGTAGTTTGCAGTCACTCAATGGGCATAGAAACGCTAATTAATGAGGCATGCACAAATGAGATAAGATTATAGTAGCGGGCTTTTTCAAACCATTCACAGAATTTCAAGTACGCGTTCGTTCACAAGAATAACGTGAATAGAAATTCGTAGAAGCTTACATAAATTAACCATGTGATGTTGAGCCGTCATTGCAAACTGCAACATAACAAGGATGTAAATCTTCCGAAATCAGTCTTGCTGTGTTACCAAAATTGGTTGATCCGGTCGATTCCAACACATGCAACTATGTTGACAGTTACAAAAACAGCACAGCACAAGTTAGAGTCACGTTTGTGTGCGAGTCTATCAGTGAATGTATATGCAACGCTGAAAGTAATATGCACGGAAAAACATAGTATTTCTGATATTATTTGCACCAAATGAAGTGTTCCAAACAAAGCTACGGGAAACAGCAGCAGTACATACTTATCATAAAGGCACAAAAAAGAGGCGTCAGAAGTAGGTGAATAGAGAATGTTCTCCCATCGGCTAACACATGTTATAACTTATTAAACTTCAAACAAAATTTGAAAAAGGAGCACAGAAGCTATAATATTAAGCCTGAAGTTGTTTTAAAAAACCAACGTTGTAGCAGCTCGATGAGACCACTTATGTTAGCTTGAATTGCAGTAGAGTGGGGTCCCCTAACCACGAGTGGCAAATGTAAGCGACAGGTCAGTGAGAACTCTGGTACTATTTGAGACTTGTAAAATCTTAAATATTTTCGACACTTTTTCATAATTATTTTGAATGTACTCTTGTTTCCATCGCAAAGCTTGAAAGTAACTTTCCAGCAAAAATATGGGAGCTTCTTTGCTTCAGAAATTCCTTTTGAACGTAGTGCACGCAGCTGCACGTTCGATCTACATTACATGTCAAATGCTTAAAGCTTGAAGACGTAGCCCTCGTGCTGCCGCTGTTAGCACGTCATTCCCAGCCAGCATTGTCCCTCCGCCAAAAATTTCAAACTCTTGTTTCAAACCGCGCCATCAAGATTTAACCGTGGGCTCTCACAACAGTAGGGTGACCATGTAGAATTTCGTATTCGTTGACTGTAAAAGATGTTCTGTAAGAGTTCTCACTATCGTCCATTACCATCTAAATTTTAAATGTAATCCGATCGTTGAAGTATGCCCTGCTAACTACACAAGAAACTAAGTCACTCATTTCAAGGAATAATATTTCAGCGAGGACGTTTTGAGTCACGGGTTTAAATTTATCTCACAACTTGACAAAGTTACATATATGTACCGTGGGAATAAAGCTGTCACTTCTATGAAGGAAACTGATCTCTCTCACTCCAAGTCGAGTTGAAGTGAGTCATCGAGGATGAGACACGAAAGCCAACACCCGGACTGACCGCCTGGACACGCAGCAGACGGATGTGACGATTGGCCGGAACCCTTGATTGGCAGCGAGAGCACGAGGGAGCCTGGAAGCGAACCCTCGTATTCCACGCTCGAGGAAGACCAACAGTTGCAACAGATCGGAAGCTTCCGGTAGCCGTCAATCATGCCGCAACAATACCGTCCGTTGTGTTCACAGACTCGAAATGATCATTTAAGAGTAAAGTTTCAAGAAAAGAGTCACTCAAATCATACTTGTAAGCAAAAACCTATCTTCACAGTTTAAATAATCTATGTTTAACAAGACACTTTATAAGTGTTTTCCAGGAGTCTCCAGCAGGAATAAGTAATTCACGGAATAAGTACCGACAAGCCGATAAATCAACTTGCATTTAAGCGTTTGTGAATCGGAGTGTTTCAACAGGGAAATTTTTTTGACTGGGTAAAGAAAGAGCAAATCCTGTTAACAGCGTTCGAAAATTCCACGGCTACACGTTGGTAGGAACATCTTTTGAATGAAAGGTCGGAAAAGGTAATTGCACATGCAAAATCGAAACAATTTTTTTTACATTTGTTCACAGAGGAGAGTAATTAGACCGATGAACTTAAATTTCCACATCGTGATTACGAGTATTTGCTTCAGATGTTAGCTCAATAAACGTTTCTCTGAATCAACTTAATAAAACTGGACGATCCAATAGGAAATTTTGAAGCATGGATGCAGGAGTGCATCGGAGAAAGATACTAACACCTGGATTTAAAAGACTTAAGCAATGACGATTTTCAGACGCTGAGTACATTATCTTCAATCATATAGTAAGCACTGCTTTCTTTGAGCATATTTTCAAAAAAAGAACGGTCGACCACATTATGCTCTGTCATGAATATAAACGTAAACATTCCGTTGGAATGAATCACTTTACCTACAGAACATGGTACATCCAGTCATGATAACATGAGCAGGCCAATACTTCTATTACCAGCTTGACAGGAAAGCCATTGAAGAATATGAGTTGTACATTGCTTCATCAAGAAAAACGTACCTAAAAGTCTTATTGATAGTGGAAACGAGACAGAAACTGATTATTATGACTGGTTTAAACCGAGAATCTGTTTACTTGTATACAAGGCTTGAGAGGCGTTCCCCGTAAATGGCATACGTAGAGAAGGTGGTAAAATAATAGGAAACCATGTTAAGGCTTCGGGTCCCTTTAGCTGTACAACCGAGCTGGGAACACACCTGTATGCTCAGGGATAACACCAGAATAAAATAAAAGGAATCCGAGTGCTAAATATTCCAATCCAAAAGTAAAAGAAATTCGGGAATCGGGCTTATCAATCCAGGATGAAAATTAGCCGTATTAATCCAGAAATGGGATTAATAAGTTATACTAAGAACGCATGAATGTAAGAACAGGAAAGAGAAAACAGCAAGCTCAAATGTGCCAAAAAACTCTCAATTCATATAAAATTAATTTGATCGACCCGTATCCAGCACACAACAATGAAAAATTGCGGAAAGTTACGAGTGTGATCTCCGACATGAATGGGAAAACGAATGCGATTGTCAAGAAAAGTACATTCAAAAATAACTCATGAAATTAAAGAAAGAGCGATAGTTTGACGACTAAACCTGTTGAAAAAGCATGCAAAATGATCATCGGAATATTTATCTCCAATACCATTTGTACGGTTCAAAACGAGGAGAACAAACAGTTACATTTTGAGCCTAATGCCTCATCTCTTTTGAATCTCACTAGTGGAGATCCAACAAAAAATGCAATGCAAAAAAAACGGTTTTACACTTGACTATACTAGCATATTGGCTATTTTACACCCGGCCGTAAATCAGATTTGAATTTCATTGTCAACGAGAGAAAGAAAAAAGCAAGAAAAAGTGAAAAATACATCTATCCCCAAACGAGATAAGAGGAGCAAGCAGTGGCAAAAGAACGCCACCGAGTCAGGCGTTCAAGCCGTAGCGTACCGGCGGAGGTCTACCGGCCGGTGACGGGGGTGTTAGAAGTGCCGTTTTGAACGACAGGTACGTCTGATGTCAGAGCAGTCGCATTATTCAGGTCTACTGTACGCCTCAAACGCTCCCACCGGGCTACGCAAATGTACCGTGTATTCATTATCTACATTTTACGCCACGTATAATGTGGCGGCGAACCTTCCCAGGGATGCATGCATTCGGATCAGTGAGAAACATCTTGGGGTATGGCATGTTATGCCTGAACACATTGCTCTACTGGCCTAAGTCGTGATGGCCAACAAAAGCATTGATAATCACGTAATTTTTAAAGTAATTTCGAACTCAACAATTGCGGTGCGAACAAGACCGAGAAACTAATTTTTCTGTAAAAATTGACGCTTCATTAAGTAGTACTTGCCGAGTACACCGATCGCCTCATTTCACAATGTGAGCGCAAGCAGTTGCGAACACCCATATCATTTTCACCGACACGTAAAAGGCTCTCAGAATTTCACATCAGTTCTAAAGGCATTTTGTTTGGATGCAGAGAATTGCAATGGAGCCTGCAGGTACAGGCACGACTGCAGCTGGGCAAGCGGGCCCCACCGTCGCGACACGAAACAACGGGAGGAATTTCTTGGCCAAGACGAGTCTCGCTTTGGAGTCCCCACGAGGCCTGGCACTCTACAAGCTGACCTTGAGCAGTGCTGAGCGGCTTCAAATAATGAATGCTATTTATAACGCCCGTATCGAGCTTGCCTTGATGAAATGCCTCAGCTACTCGCGAGACGTTTCACAGCTCAATTATGGGATTCGGCGTTTGATGCATCTCATTATCATTCAACGTGAGGAGGTATCATATATAAATTCATTAGTGGCTTTGGAAACGTATTACAGAGTTACGATGAGTACTTGAACAAAATGAAAACTTCGTAAATTAGTTGCCATGCTCTTGCAGAACACAATAACACAATTCTCTCACGTAGCTCCATCACAAAAAGACACAACCAGTCATGCACTTTTGTTTGAAGCAGGTCACGTTCAGAGCATTTCCCTCCTGACAGAAGCAGTCTACAAGAACGTTCGACCTTCGATAACAACTACTATGTTATAGTATTTCACTCTAAAACTCAGGTGATTTGCAAACAGTTTGTAATTAAAAAAAACCGGCATCAAGAAAACACAGTAGCTCAAAAAACCCTCGCCAGTAAATTTATCACGGAACTATGAAATATACAGAAAACTAAACAAATATGCCAACTGAATCCGTGCAAATTAATAACCGTCTGTCCTTTAATGCAATATGGTTTATAAGTATAAGTAGAATCTACTTCAATTAGGTGCTTGAAATGTAGCTGAAATGAGGCTCACAAAGTCAGACTCGTGCGAGGAGGTACGAATATGACCAGACTCATCATTCCTAGTAAAATACTCATACCGTCTCTATCATACGGTGAACGCCTTTGTATTTTCTCACACAGGCAGGATACCGAGGTCATTTCCACTTGAAATACAGAAATTACCGAGTCTCCTAATCGTTGTGATGACAAAAGCTGCTCCATAGCTGACCTCCCCAGCCGCTGAGTCCCTCCCGAAAACAAAGCTAGCTTGTTTTCACAGGCCCGCTCGTCAGAGACCGTTTCCAAATGATGTTTTTCAAAATAGCTTTAGGTCCTAAGCTCCCACTTAAGGGTGGAGTGGAGAAACGTTACGTGCTAGCATATTTTGCAACGATGTAGCTTGGATTTACTGTACATATTGTACTATAAACTTCAAAGGCTTATGGCAGACAGTTCGAACATGCACTTAGTTATTCATCATAAAATACACTACAGTGACTATCTACGAAAAATTCATTTTTCAAAGCACCGATTATGTAAAATAAGCCACTGAAAACATTTTAAAATTCAAATGCAATGAACAGATAACTTCCTTTTACCGACTATCCCCTTCAGCAAAACATGCCAAGCATAAAGTGCATAACGTTCAACGCAGAGTTCACCCTTCACTCTGAATGCAGGGAAATTTCAATAAACAATGACTCCCACGCGCTCCGTCTCGTACTAGTACATTTGACTTACGCGAAGTCACACCCGTGGACAGCCAGCGCAGTAGCCTCATCGCTCCGAGTGTCGAGGTCAAATTCATATCAGCAAGAGATAATGTCAGCAGATGATTTTCCATCTTGGCCTCCAAGGTACGGGTAAGAAAATTCAGAGGAGTGAAATTTAATGAATGATCACATAATTTTGTGTACCTAATTCAGAAAGATAAACATTGAAATTGATATTCACTTAAATTTCTATGTACTCATAAGTCTAAGCTCAGATGCTGCGAGGTCTAATGAAATGCTTATTGTTCGTCGTAAAGCTGCAATATCAAGAAAAGATAATGAGACATATTTTCAAAACCGCCCAAATTCTGTATTTTGTCGCCTACTACCGTTGCAGATTTTGTATTTCTTGTACAAACTATAGAAGGTAAGAACTTTAACACACGAACAGTTCCCTTTGAGTTCTTCAGAATAATTATGTACGTTTAAATCTATTCTATCTAAACAAATAGCTTGTATGTCTCGCAAAGCAAGCAAACAATTCAAATTAGGTCTGACAGACAAAATAATGTGCACAACCCAACAGTACACACGTAATTTTAGATGTATGTTGCACTTGTTTTACGCACGGACTAATTAAAGTTCAAAATTTCTAGCTTCAGGTACTCGGATAATATATGCTTTTGAGCCCAGATCGAGCGCGTAATTCGATTGAATACATGGTAGTGAAAACTTTAACCTCAATTCAAAACGTGCATAAAATGAGTGTGATATACCTCGACGACTACGCGTAACATCGTAAGACATTCTCTTCAACTCTTGGTAAAGAGGCGCTGGTGCAACAGAAGCCCGTCATAATTGAAGGTGCTGCTGTGCAGACAGCACAGATCGCCAGGACCCGCCCTGGTCATCAAGCTCAACACGGCCTGCCGCCCCAATATAACGAGCTCGCTAATTTGGGCACCAGCCGCTGGTAGCGACATTTCCATTGAATTCTGAGAGAGCCAATACTTAGCAGACTTGAGTGCGTCAGGCAGAGTGCAATAATCGAATGATAACTGTGCAACTATATTACTAAGTTAGCGCTCAAAGGAAA
Source organism: Orchestia grillus (assembly GCA_014899125.1). Lineage (NCBI taxonomy): Eukaryota > Metazoa > Arthropoda > Malacostraca > Amphipoda > Talitridae > Orchestia > Orchestia grillus. The sequence continues at coordinate 23,291 of VOMN01107292.1, read as the reverse complement.
ACGTTGTTACAATGATGCACACAGTGACTGAATATTAATTTGAGCCGTAAGATCGAGGTTTTACCCATGAACATTAGGGCTGGCACGCTCGTTCACCCCAGTACGTTGTTCGAATTCAGGACTAATAAGTTTTTCTCTTGCACTCCGGTGGGTTGAAAATCAATCACCACAAATATTTCGCGGAAGGAACCGGAACATTTTTTCATTACTCAACGCTTGGATTTCTCAGCGCACAATAGGGGAGCCTGGAGTTTATGTGCCTCGCTCCTAGAATTGATTTGAGCCCTCACCGCCGGTTTGCCAGGCAACCATTACTCGTGGGAGTTCAGTTCGGCAACCATTACTTTGGTTCAGAGATAGTGGTAGTTCTGGTCTCTGCCCCTCTTGGCAGAACTACCAGCAATAATTTCCTAATATACCAGTTACAGTTCCCTAAAAATCCTAAAGGAAGGGCTAAAACCACACTAGATCCGAGGTTCTTAAGGCCCGAGGTACAACAAGTTCTAAAGATTTGCACTATGCGAGAGATGATACTTATGGTCCAAGGTGCAAAAAGTACCCCTAGTTTGCACTGTACTAGAGGAGGTACAAGGGTCTAAGGTACAACAAATTCCGCAAATTTGCATTACAAGAGGCGGTATTCGGGGTCCAAAGTATAGTTCTACCCCCTAAATTTGCAATGTACGAGAGAAAACACTAGAGTCCAAGGTAAAAAATTCCCAAATTTGCAATGTATGAATGGAAATGCCAGGGTCTAAGGTACAACAGGTTCCCCAAATTTGCGCTGTGCGAGAGAAGGTGCTGGCTCAACACGAGTCAATATTAAAAGTAAATTATAACAACGGATGACTTTCATTTATATAGAACCCCGTTATATAGAGGGTATTAGTACGTAGACCTATCCTAAAACGTATTACTTAAAAGCACGCGTTAGAGCAATAGCATTGAAAACACGAAAGATGTGAAACAACACAGGCAACGAGTGCTCAAGAAAATGGTCACAGAAGTACTCAAGAAAATAAAATAAAAGAATAAACCCTAAACACTACATGCATGATTCCCACCAACTTTACGCTAACACGTATGAATGTTGGGTATACTTCGTGAAATTCAACTATACTAAGATTAAAATACTTCTCCTTTATCATCGTAAAAATTTCTCTAACAACAAACAAAGGTAAATTATTCATTGGAAAATGATGCGGGTATCAATGTGCTAACATTATTGACAGGGAAGAGTTTTAAATTCCCTGGTATAAAAATCGAACTTATGTTTTAACCTTGTACGAAGGTAACTGTAAAAACAAAAAATTTCTAATTTTTGGGCAGCGTAGTCGAAGCTTTACTATCATACAGCTCACGAAACGTCCAATCACAGAGAAAAACTTCATTCAATTCTTTCCTCTGCCAAGAAAATATCCAAAAGATGCACTGAGCAACTTGCATCGCATTGCAAAGAATTTAGTGAATCATAAGGGTTGATGCCCTGAGGCCGCCGCTTCGGGCTAAATCAAACAGCCGAGGTGTCGACAATACTGGCGTGGCACTCACTTGTTTACATCGTTATGCTAAGTGTTGCTAATCTTGGCCCTCGTGTTTAGCATTGCTAAAATAAAGCCGGCGAGTGTAGACGCACACAACCGTCGCAATCAAACTTGCAAGCAGATGCCCATTATTTAAAGCGCAGAAGAAAGTTTTAGCACATTCTTCAGAACCTAAATTTGGTCGTTTGTGGTGTTCGAATATCTAACTCATGCTGTAAGGTATCCAAGACAGGATGGTGATAATTCACATTGATTTGAGGCGTGTGGGAGTCGTTCGTAAGAGAAGATCTGCGACTGCTGATGCCGAAACCCTATTAACTGGGACCAGCGCGCCACCAAAGCCTGACATTATTCCGATTAGCTGCAGCATGTCATCAAGTACCACAGAACACACATGTCGTGAGGGCTGAATTAACTTCGCATACTATGGAAATATAGCTCCGCCACGGTCGCCATTTCGAATCGGTTAATGGCTTCACTTCACATCACGCTAATAATTCAGAGAAGATTATGTGCGATGAACTAAGCATTATTAGAGTACGATGAAATTAGAAAGTTACTGCAATTGCGCGGTAAGATTTAGCTGCATTGAAGATGTGCGCTAAGTGTTGGGGAGTTGATTACTCCCAATAATGAACATTCCTGCGACATTGTCACCGTGAGAATGAAGGAGCAAATGCATCCAGTTGAAGTTGGTACGAACCTGTAGTAGTTTTGCAGATTTTCCAACGTTAGTGCTACTCACGCGTAATAAATATACAAATAGAATACCCACAATTTGCAATGAGTAAATGAAGAAAACACTGAAAAATTTTCTCCATAAAACTACACTGAACTGCTTACCGGAAAGTACCCTTTCATGCAACTGTTAATAGCAAAACTTGCTGACAGCTTTGTACAGAAGTTCTTCCGATAGTGGCGAGATACAACCCAGTCTTATCGCGCCGTTTGGGAACGTGATGCCGAATGAATACATGAAAAAATGTACAAGCTGTGCGCAGCCTGATGCAGTGCCTCTTGCTGCCTTATCTCTTGGCCAGTCGCACTTCGAGCACACAGAGAACAAAACCAGAGAGCCTTGTCTGTTCGATGCTTATCAGTGAAATATTTAGTATGAGTGGAACAGTAAAGCTTCTGATTTTATAGCCCCGCTTTAGCTGAACAGTTTAGCAGATGCACACGTTACGGGACGAACTTTTTCAACCCTCGTTGGTGCGGGTAGTTATCGATTTTGGTTGGAGAGGTGAGCAGATACGTACACACATTACCGAGACGAACTTATTCAATTCTTATTGGCACAAGTAGTTGTCGACTCACGGCCTATGCGACTATCTGAAGCTGATTGAACTAGAAGAAGGGCTGGAATCAAACGCACTTGTACGTCGACCACTACTGAATTATGAAGGTAACCTTATTAAACGTGAGGCACAATAACTTTTTGGTATTATGTCTCGCGATGCCGTCAAAAGGTCCACGAACGCGTCGCAAAGAAAATCGGTCATTCGGCTTGACCTGCACAGTCGCTGTCTACAGCACAGTGGCAGCGCACCAGCCTTCTATGCACGGCGATCACGGAGAATTTGATCCCGGGAGTGCGCTACAGCTGATTTTCATTTGGTGAGAAAGTCCTCCCCTTGGGAAAAGAAGATTAATCCCTACGTCATTCCCCCTGCACTGAGGTGTGCAAGTGGGCACACCCCACCCTGCACTCATAGGAGGGGGATGGGATAACCGTCAGTGCACCCTGTCACTAATCAAAAGACATTCAAGATTCAATACGTCATATGTTCATATAATTTGAGGAATGAAATTTCTTCCTTACTTTTCCCTTGATGCGCAACACTGCAGCTACACTCCTGATTCTGCTAATGCATGCCGGCTCACGATTAAACTAACGGGAAATAAATAAGCTTTCACTCAATTATATTTTAACGTACAAGGTTTTTCCCATCCTCTCTCTAAAATCAATAAAAAACGACGAACGTAGATGTTAGTTTGAATTGAAAAGCCCTGATAAAATTATAAAAATTATTCAACGGTTCCGTGAATTACTGTTTGTTGCATTATAATGTCACGTCATTACTTATTCAAAATATATATTTTTTTATTAAGTATTAAAATTATACTTATTTATTACTAATCCTCACATTCATAAGTTATTTACTCATGAACTATATTTATTATTTTGTAACTGTTCTATCCTCAAATTCGACTGACGATAAAAACGCCTTTTTCAATTTGAGTGACAACAACGCGAGTACGACAGCCTCCAAAGAAGCTTGAGCTGCGTTGGTACCCACGTATGAATTTCACAGGTCGACCAAGCCTAGTGTGAACTCACCCTGACTTTGAAGTCAAGGTGAAGATTTACCTCGGTGAAGTCAAGGTGAAGATTTACCTCGGTAAAGTCATTCGGTATTAATCAAATGCAAAACGTCGACCAGGAGAGCTCGTGCTATAACTTGATTAAGGGATAAGTTTGCCAGAGGCTGTTTGGTAGAGTTCGGAATAACAAGGCTAGCCGAAGTTTCACTCTGCATCAAAATGAAGGTGCAGTTCAAAAGTGACAATTCGATTCTGAGGGCGTGCAAACGAACTCTATTAGAGTACGCGATATTACATTTGAAAGTGGGGCTTAGATTTGGCTGATAGTTAAAGCACATAAAGCTAAATTATCCCTAGCCACAACCCAGAGGCACTCCGCTAAATCAAGCAGCTCATTTTCGTCATAGAAAACACACACGATCCAGTTCAGACGTTCTAAATTATACAAAAAATTAGAGTAAAGAATTACTTCAAAAATAAATATATTTTGTAGATAATTGAGTAAGTTTTAAACACTCGTCAATTATATATGAGATTACAGTTACGAATGGTCACAAATCGCGACTTCGTTTTTCACTGACAAAAACCTTGAAAGATCTTTCACTAGTCGTCAAGCGAGTACTTTCCACGCGATAACTGAAGATTATTTTCGTGGTCCATTCTGACAAATTCCAGCTTCGGCGAATGATAATGCAACGTGACTCTGACATCATGCAAGAGAGAACAGATATGTGGAGCCTCAAAGTGAAAATCATGACGAAAAAAAATCAAAACATAAGCAACCTCCCGTCTAATTGAATTATTCTGAGGCTGTGACAAAAAAAAATCCTGACTGACTGGTCCCTCGAAGCAAAAAGGGTAAAAAAATTATCAGGATTTTAACAAAAAGCGTACCAGGAATGAATTAATGTACAATACATGAGAGCCTCATACAACAGGAAGTGTAAGTTACCAGCTCTGCATAAACGACAACATCTCGAGAACAAGCTCAAACAATTACGATTTCATGAATTGAAGTCATGGATAATATAATATTCAAGGCTGAAAAAAATTGTGTAAATCAAGGAAAACCCCGCACATTGAGGACAAGGTTGTCTCACATACACGTGCAAGAATGAGTGGGAATTATGACATACAAATCAGCTCCTGAGGCGGTATTTGATGAGCTACTTGATGGAGCAAGAATGGAAACTGTGCAAAGATTGAGGGCTGTGAAATCGGAAAAGGCCGACGCGAAGAGATCATGCGGAAATTAGTCGCTTAACGAGATATCTGACTAACACCATCAATGTTGTTTAACGTGTCCAGTCAAATAGAGAGCCACTTCACAGGTTGAAAGCGAACGTGACTTGAAATTGTAGATAAAATTTGGTGCCACGAAATAGAAACATTAAATTATAATTATTACAATTACTATAACCATATATTTGTTGCTTGACATCCATTCCTGTATCTGATGTGAATCTAACAGCGATGCTCGATATAACAGTTTCAGCTTTAGCTTTAGTTTTAATTTCAGGTTTAATTCAAGTTTCAGTTATTGTGGTACGTAATTTCAAACTTCAGTCATCTCAGACAATCTAAGCCTAGAGGTAGAGTGCGGATCCTGCCAAGCCCCCGAGGATCGCTAAACTCCGACACGTAAAAGGACAATCCCTGTCAGGGTATCCCTCGTTGCATTAGTGTAGGGTTTCCATATCCTACACACATAAATAATAATAATGATTGCAGTACGCTCTGAAGTCGCCCCAGCTGATGAGGCACGACGGGGCGCCGTCCGTGTACACGACGGGTTCGAGAAGCCTCGGCGTCACATCAAAGAAAAGCCGACTTTCATACTTGAATTGCTCGAGTATTTCTGTCAAGAAAACGTATTCCGGATCACAGAAATAAGAGACTAAGATAATCGAGTGTTTCTGTTGAGTGGAGGGCGCAGCGACAGGTCGGCACATCTTGATGACACCGAGCTGCAGGGGAGGTGAGATTGTGTCACATAGATGCGGTGTGTGGAGCATAGATTGTTCCGCCGGAATTGTATTTTCTTGTCATTTTCTGGAGAGTGACGAAGAAACGCTAGCGGAACTCGAATACGTACCATCTTTATACTGGGTTGTGAAGAAGAAAAACAAATTTCGAGCAGTTTTTGTCCAATTGTAATTGTTCTACTTGGTTCATAAAAACATTGCTGCACAAAAATTTATCTTTGAGAATGAGAGCTTAATATTTCAATCGCTCATTCGCTCAACACAGGTTTGACAGTGACTTGGACAGCACGTTTTTATTTCAAGTCTAAAAACTCGCGCTAGTTAATTGGCCTGTGCAGTAAGACTTGAAATTCCGGAAATCAACAATTCGATGGAAACTGATACGGTCAAACACACTCGTAGGTTTTCGCAGTCTCGGTTACGGTCTTAGTTTTCGAACGATACGATTTTCGACGATATTTTTCGTCAAATCTCGACTATGATAATTGAACTAGGATCATTTCTAATTGAAAGTATTGCCTCAGTTTCAGCCCATTCAGTTGACATCCGACTTTTTCCGAACAGATAAATCACAGAACCAGAGGTTTTTTATTTGAATTGCTTGAGTATTTCTCTGAAGAAAACGTATTCCGGATCAAAGAAATAAGGGTACCACACTAGAGCTTGTTTCAAAATAAGTAAAAATCGCTTAACAAGTTTTCACGTGCAATTAAATGATACGCACAATAAATGAGAATGAAGCTAAGTGAAACCTGTTGTTAAAATATACTTCAAGTATCCTGCACAGCACCGAACTCCTACAGACTTCTACAGGCGCTCTACTGAGACACGTGTACCATCTATACTGTGCAGGGTGTCCTACAAAAAACCGGACCCTCTCAGTAGCGGTTTCCCTTACACTAATGCCATCATGCATAAAAATATCATAAGCATTTAATTCAAAACAGATTTACTGTTGCAGTCAAGAACAAATTTCTGCATCAAAAACAAAAAAAAACACATTAAAATCGGTCTATAAGTTCGCATGTTATGTACTTTTAAAGAGAGGGTTCGTTTTTTGTGGGACACCCTGTATAATGATAGGCCAATTTAGATTTTTTATGCGTAACCATTTATTTACCCAGTGAAGAAATTAGGTAGGAGAACAGTCGTGGGCCCAGATTTTTGGGTGCGCGTTCCTACTCAGCGAGACTGTGTCCTGATCAGGGATACTGAAAATCACATTATTTCACACGAGATTCACTGTCATTTTCGGCGGCATGGATACGCTAGTTTGCACGTAATATAAAGCACAAGTATTATATTCAGGCCCGGTACACGGTGTCGTTTATATGCATGGTAAAAACATTAGAATTTTACTGTAATAGCTCGGCCGTAAAAATCATACATGGACATTGATCGCTCGTAACATTCATTCTAACTCCGCAAAAATCTAACTCCGTGGGCGACGTGTTAGGAGGCCACAAACTAGCCTAACTTGCTTCAGGTGCCCAGTAATTCAGTGCAGGAGAATTAGTCCGAGCTTCAGACAGACTAATTATGCCTGTTTATTTACTGAACAATGAGACCTAAAATTAGCATCCCATGTAGGTAGTGAGGCAGTCTTTATCCAAGTTGCAAGAGCTTTTAAGGAACAGCATGAAGGTGGTATTTTGATTTGAGTTTTGCTCTCGTGTATTTTTAGAGAGCTCATGCTACAAAACACGTACTTCAAAGCTAAAAATCTCATTCTAAAATTATTCACTTATCCTAGATCTATGAGAAATAATTGAATGGTGTCAATAATAAAATGCATTCACGCAATGTGGAACACATGAAATATTTTTATCTCGGATTACTTTTCGTTACAGATCCAACTCTCAGACAGAGCAAGTTGTGAAAAGTTAAAATCAGGGGAGACTTCAAGCAAGGTAGGACAGCAGCAACACTATGCACTGCACGATTACTCTACAAGCTCACCGAACTCCTGCATAGACTCTGAACAGACAGGCGCATCACGAGCAGGTGACGCGCTCGAACTTAGGAAGACATTCAGAATGGTCCCGTGCCAGCATTCAAGTTTTTTTTTTGACAAAATGTTCTATGTTCAATCATATATATTGAAGCGCTTAGTATCTGAATCATGTGTTAGAATAATTAGTAAGCTGCTACGCTAATGATACAGAGTACCTTTAATGTACAGGGTACTTTTGACCTCAGTGAAGGTTAAGGTCGCGTACGTAGCACGCAGTTCTAGCACAAGTTACTGCTGTGGTGTGTAGTATATCTTGTGTACACATCAAGACTCACAGTGCGACATGTAATATATTATGTAGCACATAGTACACATATCATGTATTTCAGGGCAGTACATTATCGTTTATACGCATACTGTCAATGTACGATGAATTACATCGTGTAGTACATAGTAATACATCGCAGTACATAATGTATTACAGGGTAGTACATTACAGTTTGTACTCGTCCTATCAGGCGGCGAGAGATGTAGCACAGCATGCAGTACATGGTAGTACAACGGAATCGTCTTTACTGCACGGGAGACGGCATTCGTACAGGATACATTGAGTCAACTTTTGCAAAGACACGAAAAATAAAAAGTGCGAACAATTTCGTCGCCGTAAATACAATAAGCGAGGCCTTCAGTAGTCGCTTCAGACCCGCAGAGCAACTGAACTAAATCTGAATAGCACTGAAACTCTGCTGACATTGCTTGTTATCTTGCTTGTTTACAACCGTGCACACCCTTCTGTAACATTATGGGGCAAAAATTTAAAACTTGTCTCTAACTAATTTGAAAAAGTTTTTTCATCGTGTTATGAATGCAGCTCATTGGGACTAAGGTAAATGAATTATTTTCACTGCTTTGGATATTTGTCAGGAATTGAAGATGAATCATTAGAGGTTCAAGCGGGACTTTGAAATGGCGACCCAACGGGTATAGGGCGGTCTAGCGTATACTTAAAACATTTTACGTTCGTAGATCAGTAAGCACTTGATGCATAGTAGATTCTACATACATCCCAGTACGAAACATCTGATTTTATTTCGAGTTATAAATCATGAAGCAATAATAAAAAAGTGCTAGTACACCGTCAGATGAACGTGACTGAGCTACTGAACTGTTCTCGTTTACAGTTTATAAGATAATGAAGAATTTCGTAGTATCATCATAACTTGATCCGTGTTTATAATGATAGCTACTTTTCACTTGTTTCTTTCAATTTTAATTTAAACCTAATATTTCATTTATTCATTATTATTAATATGAGCAGCGCAGCATGATTACATTCAGTTTTGATATTATAATACCTGCATAGTTTATGAGATTTTCCGCTGGCAGTCGTTCAAAAATAGTCAGAACATTATTGAAGTAAGAAGAAATTTGAAAAATATAGGTAGTGCAGACAGTAGGAACGAAGTCGTGAAGATCGATTTCAAACAACAGCGAGACAAAAAAATTATTATTACTCTTATTATTATTAGTTATTTTAAGGTTTCCTAGCCACATGGAATGCGATCTCAAGAGAGCAAAAAGAGGGGACCACTTAGTATGGACTTTCAAAAACGTGGAATCTATGCACAGGTTTGTTCCCACAACAAGATTCCCAGCGTATAAAAACAGCAAATTATGAAAGAAGAAGGAGAAAACATGAAGAATAATCAGAGAACAAGGTATGAAAATGGAATAGAAAAAGCAAAGTGGGCTCGAAAGTTAGAAGTCTTGAAGGCCTGGCTATAGCTGAGGTAACCCAACAGTTCCCCGGTGGGTACGCCAGTCCCTATAGCACAGGATTGACATACCAAGCCTAACCCTATTGTCTATGGCCTATCCTATGCTCCTTGAAGCGACTGATGTCGAAAAAAAAGAGAAGTAAAGAAGTAGACAGAAGACAGGTACAGTGTATAAAACTTTAAAATTATACCCACAACGTTCTCATACAAGCCCAGCTCTTTTCTGTGTAAATCGCCAGTACGCTAACTCCGGACGGTCGACTGACGAGGAGAGACACCGTCAAAATGCCGCCCAACACCTGCACCTGTTTGCACCTCGGAGAGCCTACAGATCTCCTGAGAAGCACCATTTCCCTGAAGGACAATAGTCCTCAATGACCGCAAGTAACGTTAGTTGAAATAACCAAAAAAAAGTGGGGCACACCACAGTCGTGATCTGAAACAGTGAAACAAGACTGATTTAGGTAACCATTTGATCGTGCAGCACGTCCACCGCGATGAGCGTTGCAACGAGGGCAGTTCGGTGTACGTATCAACGCACGCGCAAATGATTTTTTATTCTGAGAATCGTTTGATAATTTAGAGACACTTTCTGAACGACTGATAAGTTATCATGGGCGTAAATCATAAGTTATCATGGGCGTTTGGCCTAGCGATAGCGTCCTACTATCGCATCTTCATCAAAAGTCGGCCACAATTTTCAGCGCATATTGGAATCGGGACTGAGACATTTTTCCTTGTTTTGTGGTACGTAGGTGCGCGACGCCTGCAATTGAAGACTTCCATCCCATCAACCGTGCAAACTTTTCCATCAATAGTAAGCATTGAAGTGAGAGTAATTCAAGAAAGTTTTTAGGAATCTTCTGAGAGACATAAAGCAGGCGAACTGTGGTCGACTGAACACACAGTGTAAAATTCCTCAATGACGTGACGTCAAATCGAAGATAAGCTGATAGCATGTTACGTATATTCTTATCCTGATGTGCAGGCTGAAAGCACAGTACGTATCATGTATACGTGCAGAGCCTACAGAGTTTTGGTTTCTGTGGAGCCGGTCACTGCTGAGCTTTTCTTCGCAATCGCTACTCGAGTTTTGGGATTGTTTACAACGCCTCGAAGTAGACTGGTCCGCCCACTCGTTGCCCACTTTATTTTGCGTTTTCGTACTCGGCTTAGAAGTGCCAAAAAACTCAATGAATAAAATTCGAAGGGACGAATAAAATTAAAACGAGTTAAACATTCTCACCTTAATCATTCAGGCATTCTCATTACAGGAATTAAATTCTAAAATTCCATTCCTTCGAACATACATCAAAATCCCTCATACAAAGCCCTTAAATCTCGAGTGCCTGCAAACCTGCTTGTTTTTTTCAGGAATATCTCGTTAAATCTTCCTTTCCGACGGCAAGCACTCCGACCGATATCAAACCCTGGAGGTCCTGGACCTCCAGGATGCGTGCATGTGGCGGCTGCGTCAAAACGATTCTTTTCGAAATTTCGAATGACCATAACCAGCTTCAACAAAGTTGGTGTTAGATGGTTTCTAAAAATTTGGTTTCCATTCTAATTCATCACTTCAGTATCGAAACATTTGCTATTTGACGACATAGAAATTTTTAATTCCATTTTTGTTATTTGAAAGGATTTTTCACAATGGCCCATCCGTTCTTTTAGCGGTCGCAATGCGAATTAATACGGTCTTTAGAACTCAGACTATTTCGCACCAAAAGAGAAGAGACCATTAAGCATGGACTTAGAAGAATGGGGAACCTATGCACAAGGGGTGGTCCCACACACCTAGTACATAGAAACAACATCCCTGCGCATAAAAACAAGTTCAGAAGGAAGAGGAAGAAAAGATAAAGAATCATCAGCGAACAAGGCATGAAAATGAAAATAAGTGGGCACGCAAGACAAAGTCTCGAAGGCCTAGCTAAAGCTGTAGTAACCTAACAGTATCCTCCTGGGGATGCTAGGCCCTATAGCACAAGATAGACAAACCTAGCTAACCTTACCTTATTGCCTATGGCCTATCCTATGCTCCCTGAAGGGACTTTCAGCGGTAAAAGTGACAATCATGCTTTCAGCGGTATCCTGTACACGTTGATTCCGCGCACATGTGAGTGGCGAGTGGTACCTCGTTACAGAATACCATGTACCTTGAGCAGCAGGTACAAGCTCGTAGCATCACCAGTAGACTATCAGTGATATGCTGCTTGCAAAGTTCCATTCCACAGGTCGACAACTAGAGTAAAAATATATCTAAGAGTTGGTACAAGCGCTGTACCAGCTGGGTCCACAGAGATAGTCCCGGTGTATAAACCCATAGGAATAAGAGCTCCATTATTATCGAGAGATAAGAACCGCACAGGAAGTACGGCCTCTCCTCTTATCTTGATGAACTGATAACTATTCACAGCTAATACAGGCAGCTCAGAGCTGACGTTCGGGCCGGAAAGATTCTACAGGTTTCGTTCCATTGGCCTGCTGTAGAGATCCCTTCCTGGCGGTCCTCTGAATTCTGCACAGCTGTACCCCGCACTAGCGCCAATATTGGGCCCCAAACAACTACTCTACTTTATTGCTTGCTTCTTATAACACGCTTTATTTATTACTCATGACGCAAGTATTTCCTTTATTTTATGTTCTCCCTAGTTGATAGCTGGCCTATACGGGGAACGACTGTATAACGGTTCTCGGTGGAAACGATCTAGCGTTCCATGCGGGGGAAGATTTTAGCAATTTTTTGCTGGATGCAACGTTGAAATGTAACAAGGTTTTCGTGGTGACATTGTCAATTTCAATGAAATTTGCTCTCAAATATTTTAAAATACTGTTTAGGGTAGAAAAGTCAAATATAGTTTAGGTATTGATGCTGCAGTTATTTCCCTCCGGCTAAAACGTTTGGTATGAAATATGATTTATTGGAAGTACTAGACTTAGCAGTGCTAAAAACTCAATAACGAAAATAAAACATGTTAACTCATATGAAATGATAAAGGTAACATACCCGAACTACCGTTGAAAAAACTGCAAAGTTTTCAAGTTAAAAAATACCCTTGAATCCCTTTGACTAGCATCAGGGAATCCTATCACGTTTTGAGCGTTGAGTTCTACAGGGTCTTGCAGATAAATCAGTAGAATTTTCTCCTTTGTGTTAAACTTGATAATTTCAGAAAATAGTTATAATCAATCAATGAAATTTTTACAGTCTATTGAACAGATCATGAGAATAAATTATATATTCAATATGACCGCCTTCGGCCACGATGACATCCGCTAAGCGTTGGCGGAACTGCTGTTGTGAGGCCTCGCTCAAGCTTTGGGTTCAATTCGCGCCCAGAAATAGGAGTCCAAGGCGTTCAGATCAGGTGAGTTAGAGGCCCACAAATATTTCTCCCAGAATCGCACACCGGATGTAAAGAGAAAGACGATGGTTTTGTTCGCCGTGTGGGCTGGGGCCTAGTCTTGTTGGAAGACTTTACCAGCAGCCTGAGCCTTCATCCAAGGTATGATTTTGTCCTCCAGAACTTTGCAGTAGACGGTGGCATTCACTTTCTCGTGGTCAGCAAAGAAGTGGGCAAACAAGGCACCCTCATTCGAAACCATGCAGGTAGCCATAATGCTAGCTTTTTTTCGTGTATATCGAGGAATAAACCTCGGTACTCGACGAGGCAATGCAGCGCTCATTCCGTTTATTAAAGGCCCTAGAGACCATAAAAATCTTCTGGTCAGAGAACTGAAAGACAAAGCCGTTTTCCCTCGACTAGTTCAACAACTTCCTGCACCTCTCCAAGCGGACTTCTTTGATCTTGTTGGTGAGGAAATGCCTCTTACCTCGCGCCTAAGAATTTAGGCCCAGCTGCTTGATGCCTCTGTGAATCATGGTGACGCTGACGGTCCTTTACTTGTCCGATGTCAAGAATGACGCGTTCGGATTGGCTGTGACTCTTCTCTTGAGACCTGCCAGAAAGTGTGGTGTGCGAATTTTATAGCTTCTCGGCTTGTGGGCCAAGCTCTGGTCTTAGCCTGACTCGTGAAAACGCCTGCAGACGCCGTAGACTGTTGGCCTCGGATATCGGAGGGATTTTGCAATGTAAGTATGGGTGCGACCTGCACGACGAAGTTCACGTACTAGTATAGCTGAACGCTTGACCTGCTTCAGTGCTTAATCATCACTTTACGAAATCGAACTTTCACCAACTGGTTTGCTAATACCTGGCTGTAACTGAGTGTGGTTTGGATTGCCAACTTAGACTGCGTCAGGATTGCCTAGCATTTCAAAAATTGTATGGATTAATCTGCAAGACTCTGTAAAACGTCAAGAACAACTTTAGCAAGTTGATGCCGAGTTGTCTCGTCTGCAAGGCTCACGCATTAGGGTGAAATAAATATACTAGTGCAACACAGAAGTGTCCTAAGCCACAACAACACGACGCAGTATACTCATACAACCAAGGGTAGCACAAAGCTCGGGATCAAACCCGGGACCTCCAGAAAGGGAGGACAGCACGCCATCACTGCGCTCGGAGCCTCTCTGGCGATCACGCAATACCTCGCGTGCATGTCCAGTATTGAGAAGGTCCCCACAGTGCAGTCACTACTTAGGATAGCTCGACTTGCGCCTGTTCCGCATTGCCGTGCACATCTACGACACCATGCCGTGCGTTTGCCACTCCCACGCGCGAATTACCTCTCGCCCCGAAGACACGTAGTTACTTGTCTTCGAATTTGTGTCCGATTTGTTTCTCCGTCTGGACAACAGCAGCTGCGATAACACAAATTAATTGGGCGTGGTGCAACAGGCACAGTAAATACAACAGGTGCTGTTAATATAACATATGCTGCAAATACAACAGACGTAAAAAATACAACGTGTGTGAGTAAATTAAAAAAATATAACACGTTCAGCAAATGCAATGAATGCAGCAAGCACAGCATGTAGAGTAAATGCAAGACGATCAATAAACACCACATGTGTAGCACATAAAACAAATAGAACAGGTACCTTGAATACTGTAGAATAGATGCAGCAAATGCAACACGTGTAGCAAATACAACAGGTGCAGCAAATAAATCATGCGCAATAAATCCAGCATGCGCAGCAAATACAACATCCCATGTAACCACAACAGATGTAACAAATGTAACAGATTCAGAAAATACAGCAGATGACTAGATACAACAAATGCAGCCAATGCAACATGTGCAGCAAACACAACATGTGCCGTAAACACAACACATATAGCAAATACAGCAAATGTAGCACATGCAACAGATTCAGAAAAAAGCAACAGATGCAGCAAATAAAACAGATGACGTGAATACTGTATAGCAGCTTCAGTAAACAAAACAGGTACCGCATATAGAACGGATGCAGTAAATACAACATGTGCAGCAATACAACAGCTGCAACAAATACATCATGTGCAAACGGTGCTCGAGGAGCGGCCAATTGAGCAGGTGCGAGGCAGGAGCAGGACCCACAGAGCCCCTCTCACAGGCCGGCGGTCACACCAACTTGTCAGGACTTTCTCCGCGCAGGCCGCCAGCGTCCGGCCTACCGTGACCTGCTGGCATCTGCTCCTGCAGCTGTTCCTGCACCTGCTGCAGATGCTACGTGCAGTACCTACTTACAGGCGAATAGCTTCATGTAAAATAAGAACACTTTGCGCCAAGGTAGACGTTCCAGTAATGTATTTTATTTAAAAAAGGAGTTGAGCTCTGGCATTTTCCGCTGATTACCAGGGGATAGCCATGTGAGAGAAGTTAGTTATGAGAGAGGTTTCTGAGTTCTCTCGCTTTCGAGGTCTGGTTCTAATTCATAGGCATAAATATACTTCATCATGACTGTTATTATATTATGCGTCTTACAACATAAAGGCTCACTGCACCTCACCACAATTGGCATATTTTCAAAAAAACGTGAAAGCTGAAAAAAGTATCGAACGACATTACGCAGCATAATCCTGAAACGCCTATTTTCCGCAGTCATTTTATCCTCTGGAGAGAAAACAAAAATACCGCACGGGAGACCACACCCACAGAGGACCAAAGGTAGCACTTTAGTCCTGACCTCCACACACACACACGCGTGCATTCAGGCACGTCACAGCCAGCCAGCACTTACTAGCACGAGAAATTCAGCGAGCTCTAGCTGTGCTTCATGTAAGAAAAGATTAGATTATGCGCTGCAGTTCTGCTTTTAGTGCCCATTGTAAGGGAATCACCTAGTCACATGGTTCAAAATGGCACTTTGAATTATTTTTAAAAGTTCATGTCCGCCAACTTAAGATCATCAAAGAGCTCTCACAACAACCGCATTATAGTAGTGGTATCAAGTCTGTAGTGTTTCGTTTTGAATATCGTGTGGTGAAATTTAAATTATTTCTTCAAGCAGTGTTCAACGAGGCAATAGGCTCAGTGGCAACAATTGGTGACGTTGGCAACAATCGGCACCAATTTGTGAGCATGCAAAGGCTGGTCGTCTCACCGCCCTCTCTACATGCTGTATAAACCAGCGTCCTCCCAGCAGCGGCAACGACAACCAATAAAACATTCATGTCTATGCTGTACTAGGCAATGCGAATTTTTCATTTCCATAACACGGTAATGGAGTGATGCGTGCAAGGTTATCTATGTAGGTCTAAAGTCACTGTAAATGACTCCACGCGTTGCCTATCACCATAAATAACAGCTCACGTACCGCATGTGTTTTGAAGCGGACACAGAACAAACTGCAACGACCTTTGATACTTAACCTTTAAAATAGTGCGGAAACGCCCTAGTCCCAGCTCAAAAATTTTCCTATTTTACAACACTATTAACATCTCTTTCGAGCTAGAAGACAATCGGGACTCTCTTAGAACACCAGCGAACTAATACATCAACAGTTCATAATAATCTAAGACCCGTACAACACGATACACAAGGTTTGATCAAATTTGAACAGCTACTTACGCGTTCAGTCCTCGAAGAATTAACGCACGAGGCGCATGTGAAGACAACGCAAACGCAAGGTGCGTCATCGATAGAACATCGGACTCTGAAAAATGGTGAACATGGAGCGGTAAGTGAGCGCTCGTTCAGGGACATGAAGACTCGTGTGCCACAGGTGTTGGGGCGTCGTGCTGGCTGTGCTGAATGACCTGCACAACGCAGCTATTCATCACAGGATGTGCTCAGTACTTCATTTTTATGCAATGCCAAAACATGATTAAGGGCTGAAAATAAAAGTGATGAACAAATTCGATGACTAAAAACATAAGATAATAGTGATTAAAAGTGAAGATAATAATCATACAAAAAGAGAAACATATGTGCAAGTCATTAAAAAGAAACATGATTAATGGTTGTCAAATTCAATACAATATTTCTAAAAAATATCACACTTTCGTTCAAAATGCGCCTTCGAGTTAATTGGAAAGTAAATTAAACTTAGGTAATTAGACTTAGAACGCTAGAATGCGTATAAGAGAAATAAACCATTTCCAGCCATGAGCACGTCCCACACTGTGCGGCGGTATCCCTCATATGCACCATTTCCAGCCATGAGCTATTCTCACGTGATGGAAACCCTCAAACGTCAGCTGTGCATGGAACCAGAAAAATGGCCAATCATGCTCAAATTTATAAAGCGTAATGATATATTTCCGTCATAACTAAGCTATACCAGTAGAAGGAACAAGTATTTTTTAGACCATTCATCCAAAAAAAAAAGAAATATAATTTACACCTTCAAATAGAGGCTTCAAGTTCCTCAACAGACTGGGAGGTTGGTGCCAAACTCCAACGGTTTGTTGCCCAATTTATCTTGAATGTTAACAAAATATTTTTTAGATAATAATGGTGAAAATACAATACTATTTAAAAGAGCAGTATCAGCCATGAAAAAAACATTTCGTGGTAAGGGCAACAAATTAAATTGTGAAGTCGCGACGGAAGTCACATGACGCTTCTATAAGAGATAAGGTCAAAAACAGCGTCATCAAAAGCGACATTTCGACGATGCACAGCACCCATAACATTGTTGCAAGCGAAGTAAGAAGTTAACTAAATTTATAAAGTGGACGGAAAAATCATGCCAGAAGAAGAACGTAAGTTCACCATAATACGCGCGTCGCGGCAAAAATTCTAGCAAGAAGCATACGGAGTGCTGTCTTCACGCAATGCCTTCATTCAATACCTAATTAGACCGGTATGTCCATATCATTTCATAGTACGCTGAAATTGAAATCGGTGTTCATACATACGAATGAAATGTTTTTAATGCTTCGGCAGAACAATGTATCAGTAAACTTGGAAAGAAATTTCTCAACTCACATCCCGTTTTACAACACGTTTTCATTTACGCACTGGGACAGGCAAATTAACTCGACGCAAGAATCAATTTCAGTTGTCGTGCAACGGCTTAAAATATTTTGCCGAATTTTTTCAGAAATAAATAATGGACGCTATAACCATCGGGTTATAGCGCTTCGAAAATACTGATCATGGCGGAAAAGCAAAGGTTCCTTTAATCACTCGCGTCACGACCAGATATTGTTGACTCATAATATGATCACGACTTCAGAGCGCTGCACTCAAGTACAACTCCGATGGGAAAGAGCGGAAGCGTTTTTTTCTAAATTAAACCAAATCCTTATTTTAATAGAATAAATATAACCAGGAAACTCGGTCTTAATTCTGTGCAACAAAACGACCTGAAATTTTGCTTCTGGAGCCGAGTAGATGTATGGAAAGGCGCTTCATTTCGATATGCGATACCAGAGTTTGCGATAAAACCGAGCAAAAACTTCATCAGGCAACAAGACTCAATAATCTTCATTGCCAATTTCGACTCCCCTTTTCGCAGGCGATGCGATGAATTTGTCGACAAGATATCATGCGAATTTAAACAACAAACGGAATTGTTTTGTTTTCCGCTTCCCACTGGTGCTTTGCATTTGCGTTGAATCCAATGTCTGTCACTTTGAACATTGCCTATAACCTCACCCGAGAACAACTCCACGATATAGATGGCTAGGTGCCTCTGTACGAAAGAATCAACAGTCAGCTTACATCACCGTTTTACCATTGGTATGTTGACCCAGCAATCGTCTCCTGGGGTGCATCGCCACTCCAATTCTACTAAGGAGCTCGTAATTCCTACGTTGGTTTCCAAACTGACCTTGTGTGGAGCCCCAGGAGATTACGGCTGGGTCAGGAAGAAGTTGTCGCTTACACTTCTGAAACGCTAGTATAGCACACAGTTTCAGGCCCTCTTTGAACTCGCCTCAATTGGCAGCTAGCGGATTTGGACGCAAATGTTCTCGTACAGAAATTTCAGCTCTCGTTCCTTTCGGTCGTTTATATTTTAAGCTCCTCAAGAGACACTGTGGTGTTTTTTTTCCGTTTGGCCAGCTACTATCCGTCGATATCAGCTGTTAATGGCCGCCCGAGTTCCCAATCGCCTCCTATTAGGCGCGACGGAGTGACATATTTGGTTCGGAGGTTGCAACTTTGGTAAATTAAATCTTCAGTAAAACGAAAGTTGGACACGCAAAACTTCAGCAAGAAATTGCCCTGGAACATTTATTGTGGACAGCAATGCATCTGTTTAGAAAATGAGGTTAACAGTCCCACAGAATAAAAATGCATATTAGATTAACAATTAATGGTCCACACTGTGCTGTCCAACCCCGTGTATCGTGTAAAACCCTGTATAAAATTGTCAAAAATAGACAATTTTTCAGATTTTGGTTTTTTTAATGATAGGCTAACGCAAGGTAATCCCAATACGGATTAATTCATAACGCCGGTCACAGTGCTGTCGCTTTCGACAAAGCTAAAGGGCTTTTACAAATTGACAACCTGTCTGCTCACATGACTGAGTTTTGTTGTTCGAGTGAACTTGGAAGATTACAAAGATAACGTATCAGCATGCTCGCCTCACCCGCTCTTGCGATAAGACAGTAATCGACAAGATGGTGACGTGTTTTCAGAAATATTTCTTCGCTATTTATCGAACACGGTCAAGTATGGCACAAACTTTTAAGCAATTTAATTTTTTTATTCGACTAATTTCACAGCCTCGTGATTGAACGACCATAGGAAATTCATCTCGTCATGATTTGGTGAAGTAATCACAAGTTATAACGTACTTCATAACAAATATATTACGTGGAACTTAGATAAAATGGAAGGGCGAGTTGAACGCGTCATAAAAATCCGTAATGCTCCTCACATGACAAGAATGGCATGCTTAAAACTACTGTGTTCACAGTTTTTACCATTTACCACAATACCCACTCACGACAACACCCACTCACAACAGAGAGCCCTCTGAAGCAACACGCGCCCGCGTCGCGAGGCAACGCCGGGGAATGATATCGAAAACAAGGCGTGTAAGAGCGGGACAGCTCCTGAAGCGCATGAGAGCGACAAAAAAGGCACACATCCACGGTACAATCCGCGGTATTGACGACAGTTTCTACCTCCAATAATACGATAAATGCACGCCGCATTAGTGGCGATAAGTTAACATAAATACAAAGCTACGAGTTACGAAATATTATGATCTTAACACATACAGCAAAATTGCGGCATGGCAATATGCAAACAGTATGGTAACGAATGTAAAGGGTTGTTTGTAATCTCTGTATCCCCTGTGCCGAGTGAGTTTAAAGTGCTGTTTTTCATTTGCCAAACTTCGTGAGTGTGACGCCAGAGACTTCTGGTTATTAAGGTCAAGAACTTCACCGCGCGGGGGAAATCGTTCCAGTATTTTCAAGAGCAGCCTCAAAAGCAGCAGGACGAGCACTCCTCAACACGTGCAGCCCCCTCGCGTCGGAGGCGGCCGAGCCTTTACAAGAAATCCTAACGCGTGCAGAAGCCTTCACTGCACGTCGCGCCCCACTGTAGCGACGTGACTCCGGCAAGTCAGCCCACGGGCATCGAAATCGAGCAGCTCTATTGAAGTAGGATAACTTTAACGAATTCTCCTATCAGAAAGGATAGTGTCGGAAGCCTTGGTATAAAGCATGCGGGGCTGAGCGTCGGATTTGACGATTATGCCTTCCTGAAACATCAATGAAAAAAGATTATTTTGCGACTACCACTGTTCAGGTATTTGTTCCATGGAGATGGAATTAAAAATACAGAAGTTAGAGAATACAACTTTGAAATCTATTTTTGCGTACGATTCTCTATTAAGAGTTGACAACTATGTAAACAAAATCATACAAGAGGTGAATTCAGGATAATTAGCACATGAGCAACAAATATCTGTGATAGAACTCATTCTTCAAGTCACAACCTTTTACCAACGGTAATATGACAAACGCTAGTCGAATAAGACTGCTGAAAATCTAACAAATTCCGCTAAACATCATTCGAAAAGGGACGTGACTTAAATAGCCAAGAATCACCTCTCAGTTTAGGCACCTTAAAGTATATTTCACCGTCGTTCCATGCTTTCATAAATAAAAAAAGATATTTTTCCACGAAAAAATACTAATTTCACACGATTCCAATAACTATACCAAAGATATAATAGCAAACGAAAACTTCAACCCGAATCACTCTTGTGAAAAACAGCCCAACGAAACGCAATATTCTCGACAAACGTAAATAAGAGACCCGCGAGTCCAGATTCCGGCACGAGAGGAAGAGACCGAGCTAGAATGATCGAAGACACCTGTCTCACGTCATTACGCGACGTGCACCCCGTCGTAACCCTCTAAAATGATGTCTGCTGCTGTCATTGTGTGACGTCTGCTCCTCGAGTGAATTATCACTGACGAGTTCCCTTAAGGGAAAATTATGGAGCGTCATCTATTGAGACATAAGCGAAAGAAATAATGTTGAAGAGGCCCCACATATGCACGGGGTACACGCCCTATCCTTTTACGGTGCCTTCTTTTTAATGATAAACAAAACTAATTTTAAGGTAACTCTGACTACATTATTACATAAAAATGAGTCAGATAGGATTTAAGGTGCAGTTGACGGTTACATTTCTAAACGAGCGATGCGAGGAGTTTGGAACAGGTGCGACATTCCCAGAAAGAGGGATTCCGCGGGCCCAGCACTGAACCATCTGGTCGCCTCATTACCATGCAGGTCAACACAGCGACCTTCAACACACCCCGACCCTACATGCGACAGAGCTGAGAGTCACCCTGCATCATCTCCTGGGTGGATCACCTCTTCAGGACATGGGCTGCCTCTCAATAACAAGTGCAATTGGTTATTAGTCACGGGTGTGCTTCCTCTGCTACACGTTAAACTGAAAACATAACTCGAACATTGAAAAGTCGATCGTGACACTTGTGTTGCACTGCTGTATCATTACAACAGCGATGGCAACATTAAGATTATTACATTAAATTGGAATGTGGACTGCCGTCAATATCAGGCGATGTGGAGACTCTCGTGTACTGTAGAGCAACAATGCTTAGCTGCTGGCTACATTGCGTTACGAACTGATGACTTGCCTTGATTGTATTCAGATGCGCTTGTCCTGCATGGTAGTTTATAAATCACCCAAGCACGGATGAATTTCTCCTCATAATTTGATGAGCTATAGTAAGAAATTCAGCGATTAAACCATGACTGTTTCCAAGTTCATTACACTATTGGCTTCAATGATAATACTTGAATTACACAGGACGATTAATTCCATATAATTTTAACCACAAAACCATGAAACATGAATACAATGTGGCTACAACTCCCAACTCTCACCACGGGACGAGCCAACACACAGCAAGGCTCCTACAGTAAGCCCGCATGTGATGGATACTAAACTTGTAAAATTACTGCACTCAAAACCAAGGTTTGGACCGCACGGTGCACAATAAAGAAACAAAAACCAACAGCAAGAATAGGGACTAACTCTACGATGAAGGCCTGAGAGATTCATACGTACCAATTACAGCTGATAGGCGCAAGCGCAATGCAGGCATAAACTACGGAGCACTGCATGGTTGGTTCAAGGCTGTATTCTCAACTGCAAGAAACCGCGAGTTCTATGAAGCTTTTGTGTTGTGTAAGGTTATGAAAAAAGCTAGGTAGGTTTTAACTCTGCAACGTCGGGGTCAGAACCTGCAACGTAGCTCATCATTTGACGCATGTGAAGTGCACGTCTGCCAAAATTCAGGGTACGTATTTAGGTCTGCCTGATTTACTGTTGGTCATCTTCAAGCTAGAGGAGGATTGAAGACGTATTTCTTATAAAATTAAACATGGTGCTTTTCAGTTTGTAAATATGTTAATGTTCTTCTGTTTGATCTACCACATGAACAAGATGAGACTGGGTTTCAAAAAAACTTTCGTCAGTTTTCCATCGAGCAAGACTATTTATTAAACAAAGAATATTTGAGACTTCATGTACTAGTATAAAAAAGGTTCCCGAGCTTGCAATCGACCTTTAAACTAAATATTCTCACATGGGCAGCAGTATTATGAGTGCTTGGTGATAGGATACAAGTTGTAAGATTTTACAAAAGCTCAATGTTCTCGCATAAGATAAGCTACAAAAAATGTGTACTTATAAGTACATAGTTGAAAATATGAAGCAAAGTCGTAAGTCACAAATAAAATACAACATAATTATGGCCACAACAAAATCAATAAGTCCATATAGAAAGAGTTACATGTTTACTCGTGTAATTACCATTATCATCATTACACTGGGGAACACTTTTTCAGAAACTTTGAGTTG